>JBBPCS010000130.1:13896364-13917448 GCA_037974645.1 Hollardia meadi
ATGCACTTTTTTGTTGCTTTGAGCTCTGTTTTTGTTGAGCTTTGAATAAATTGCCTGGTTTGAATAAATACTGTTTTTTTTTTTTATTTAACTTGGTTGTGATTTCCCCCTTTTTGTATGCAAGTTTAAAATTGCCCAGGGTTAGGGTTAGAGTTAGAAACCATTAACGAATATAATTAAGATTAAAGAATGTTTTATTGCAGACATAGGTTGCAGGGACCACTAGAATCATTATACTGGTTTGATTGTATGCAT
Source organism: Hollardia meadi (assembly GCA_037974645.1). Lineage (NCBI taxonomy): Eukaryota > Metazoa > Chordata > Actinopteri > Tetraodontiformes > Triacanthodidae > Hollardia > Hollardia meadi. The sequence goes on from JBBPCS010000130.1 coordinate 13,896,620, forward strand.
CAAGGGGTTAAATTGTGCATTTATGAAGTGCTTTAGAGGAGATTTAAAAAAAATATCGCGATATATATCATGTATCGCGATATAACCTAAAAATATTGCAATATTATTTATAGGCCATATCACCCAGCCCTACTGTGGGGTGTAGCACTTTTGATGTATTTTGTGTTTCTGCCTAGCAACCCAGTTTGTGACAAAACATACAATAATCTTTTTGGCCCTATGCATTCCCTTGTTCTCTTCACACCCATGAAGGGAAACTTATTACTGAATGACTGAGTGGTTGATTGGGGTCGGATAGAGCATGGTCAGCTGTTGTGTATAGGTCATCAGGGAGGCATAAAACAAGAAGAGGCTGCTTATATAATGCCTGTGTGGGCCCAAGGAGGCCTGCGTGCTTTCACCTATCAGAAAAGCTTAGGTTCAAACTGAATTTTTAATTTAAACACATTTTCAAACACGTTTTATCTTTTCTTTTTCCAATATCTACCACTCTGAGACTTGATTTAAACTCTACCTTGTATGCAGCAGTGCATAGTTGTGTCTCTTTTTAAGGAATAAATGTGATTGCATTAAAAAAATCCTTACAGGGCCTTGGACACAAAGTTTAATGTTTCTTTGTGCAGCTCCACAAATAAGTTTAATATTTATTTGTGACAAAAACTAAAAAGGCTTAAAAGCTGTTGATCTTCCAATGGAGTATTCATTTCCACAATGTTTTTACACTGCTTAACTTGCAGGAGAGTAGCTGTTATTGCTGTACATGAGTTGTGGTTGATGATTTATGGACTTAATTTCTGTTTACCAGCATTTGTATCCCGCTGGCTCAACTGTCGCAGTGCCACAGTCCTTATGATTGGCACTTCTTTGAAATTAAGTATTTCATTTAAGATCTAAATTGTTGTTGACACTCCATGGAGGCATTTATCATGAGTTCCCAAAATATTTACTCACATTAATTTGTTTTCACACTATACTGTATATGGTGCATAGTTTTTAAATTCACTGTGCAAATTCTGCCGTCCTCTCATGTTGTTAATCAGCAGTTCTGTTTTGTCCAATGCCCTTTGTAGCTATTATGGAAACAACAGCAGCATACGTTAATTCTGAATACACACTGATGTGTTTTCTGTCTTTATCCTTCCATTATGTTTTCCCTACTATGATATCCTTATCACATAATCTATCCCATCTCTGGGCTCCATTTTGCCATTATTTTTGATTCTTGTGCACCTGACTATTTCTTAATTTTGTCATATTCTCTTCCTCTTGGCTCATTTTCTCTTTTTCCTTTTCTTGCATGCATACACACACACACACACACACACACACACTGACTGAAATAGTCATTTGATAACATTACAGTAGCTATAATTAAACCCTTGATGGAAGACATCAAACCGCACAGCCAGCTGTTGTGTGAAATAGACAATTGGAACCTGTGCCCCTCCTCACCACCCCACACACATACACAATCATTGTTGTGGCCAAGCCCTGGGCCCAATGCAATATTTTCCAATTTTCTCTAATTGTTTGAGAGTGGTAATCCAAGGCAGCCTATTGTATATTCCACCCCTCCGCTGTCTGCCCTATATGGACACTAACTCCACAATTAACTTACCAGACCTGGGTCCCAAATCAAATCAATGCCAGCATCTATTACAAGTGCATAGCAACCCTTTTCAGCATGCTGGTTGCATACATTTATTTTAAATTAGATCGCCTCAATCTGAGAGTGTGGCAAAAGTGCTACTGTAGTTATTTTAAGTTTGACTATTTTCTTTGACTTTGGTCTCCCTGTTTGACATATTTTTTCTCACTCTTGCTTTTCTACTCTCCTGCTTCATTCTCTTTTTTATAACTTTCCCTTTTCCTATTTTTTTCTCCTTCGTGCTCCATTTCTGTTGTCCTTTCCCAGATGAGCAGCGTGAAGCGGCTGCGTCCTCGCCTCAGCCACATCCTCTTCCGGGTACAGTTTGAGGAGCAGGTAAACAACCTGCGTCCAGATATCTTGGCTGTAAACACCGCCTGTGATGAAGTCAGGAAGAGCCGCTCCTTTGGCCGCTTGCTGGAGCTGGTGCTGCTGCTGGGGAATTACATGAATGCAGGCTCTCGAAACGCCCAGTCGTATGGCTTTGATCTGAGTTCTCTCTGCAAGGTGAGGTTTTAATTCCAACCTTACCATCAACCGCCCATATGTAGTCCTTTACCTTGCCAGTGGCAGTTGTTTAACATGAGGGATGCATGTTCAAGGAAAAAAATCTCTGAAAATAACCTTTTTCGATTGATTTTACACACCTGTGTTTGCAGTTGGACTATTTGCAGCTATAATGAATTTTAAAAAATACAATCGCAAATACAAAAGTTTTGCGTTTAAGATACAAACTAAACAGATTTTTAGACCCTTCATTGAAGGAGGCCTGGAAGATTGGGTCTCATTCTCATTACTGCAGTCTCTGATTACATGCAATCAAAAACCTCATGTCTTATAACGCTCATTTGCGATATGGATATACAGTCAGTATTGTATTAATATTTTCTATCACAAGTACACACCCTTGTCCAAAACAATCAACCGTGTGTAGAGTTTTGAACCTAAAACACAGTTTTATAATCACAGTTAATCATCAGGAACATATCTGACAACCTAAGAACAGATTCGGTTTTTAGAATGACTCTATCTGTGTGTGTTCACTGAGTATGTGTTTACATACTGTACATGTTTCTAGGAGTGTTGGCCTCCAAGCATGTTTGTGTCATGTTTTTTTCACCTTGGCTAAGCCTCATCAGTGAAATAACCTTAAGGGTCTGCTGGGATTCGAACTTTTGTTTGAAGTTCTTTCATTTGATTGATCACTATCAGTCCCACAAAACAGAGTTTTTTTTTCTCCGTCTGGTAGCATCCATCAAAGCAGCGGAGCCCAGGGAGTACTTTATCCTCATTCTCCTGCACAGAATAGATAACTGTGGCTACAGCTAGCATCCCTTCGAAAGTGTACACACCCTGCAGGACTACCCATGATTTGTGGTGAAGAGAAATGGCCAATACCTACACCTTTAGATTTTGTACAGCATGAAGAAAGAGCAGTAAGTTTTCCTCTGTGATAGTGATGGTGAGAACAGAGTGAAATCTTGTACTAGGAGACTCCTCCAGTGGTTACATTACAGCTGTTGGCAGACTCACTGCAGTTTCCACAGTAACAACCACTGTAGCCATTCATCACTGCCACCTCTCTGCCCTGTTAGACTTATGTTCATATAAACACCAGTGCACGTGCGTACATGAATTCATACATACATGATGGATTACTTAATTAGCCTGACAGTATTATAATCAATTAATAAAAGTCTATGATAGAGTTTTGTGTTTAGCACATTTATAATGCTCCTCTTCCAGTGTGTGTTTTCGTTATCTTTGTGTTCATGTGTTGTGAAACTAAGGTGTGAGTTGATGTCAGAGGCAGGATATACAGAGGAAGACATCACCTTTGTGCCTGCTCCGAGTTTGACAGCTTAATTCCATAGCACACTCCACATCACAGGAAAATTGCACCCAGCCCAACTGGAAAAAGCAAAATGTTTACATTGTCAACTATGATTACCATCCATCTAAATTCAGAGAGGGACCTTTTGTGAGCAAGCACACACACAAAAAAAGGAAAACAGAAATGGTAAGAGATGAGAATGTTTGATTAGAGAAGATAATACAAATATGATTAAACCCAGCGGGGCTGAGTACACTGCTGTCTACGAATAGATCACCTACAGAGATACACAGCAATGCACTCCACAGGAGGGATGTTTGGTGGGGATACTGAGAGACATCTTGGAATTAGACTGTAAAAGAGCGATGATGGAAATTTATCAGAGAAATTGAAAAATTGTTGCGTGTGGGGGAGAGAGGGGCACAAAGCGCTGGAGAGGCCATCACATTGTGAATATGTGTCTGCTGCATGAGTACAAGACATGAAATTATCTGCAGCGCTGTCAGCACTCAGCAATTATAAAGCTACCGAAAGGACTTAAGGTTTGTCAAATTACATCCATTTTATATTGTTATAAAACGCAAATTTAACTACTGTTCCAGCATATTTTTCTATAGGTGCAATTTGTAGGCCATAATTGTAGTTTAAAACATTCAAAAAAATTAACAAAGATTATCAACAGGATGTGAAAAAAACAACAGTGTTGACATCATGTCAAAGCCATCTATTGGTACATCCCAATTCCCTTAAATTGCATCCACATCCTCACTTGCGTCTTGCGTCGTAGTCCATCCTTCCAAGGATGCATGGAGAGATGCAAGGAAACTATGCAAGTTTAGTTGAGTTTTAAATGGGAGATGTATAGGAGCGTCAAGTTTCACAAGCTTTCTTAGCATTTTGTCTAATAAGTAAACAAAACAAACTCACAAAATGTCAAGAAAGGAAATATTCTTATACCTATTTACCTTACTAACAGAAAATTACAACTGTACACCTTCTAAATTTTACTTTTACCGAACTAAGACAAGCTTAACTGCCTTGTCAGCTCATGTAAAACACACTTCATTCAAACGAGACATAAACAAAATAAACTCACCAAAACCATCTTGGTTTTTCTTTCCACAATCACCTCTGGTTTGGTCGAAGTAAATCCTCAATTCACTGAGTAAGATGTGAAAATATTCCGCCACTACATTCTGTTTTCACTTGCTTTGGACAGCCGACTCAATCTCGCTTGTCTGCCACTTCACCTCTCTCCTATTCTATCCTGTCATTCCCAAAGTCTTAGTCCTCATCTGAGCTGCTGTAAATCACCTCTGTATTGTATCTCCTATGGTCAAAATGGCCTCCAATGGCCTCAGAGGCTGTATCTGTTCCAAGTTTGGTTTCCAGCCATGGTTAGGCTGTGGAGCCTGGTTGAGCTAAGCCCTCTTGCTTGCGGTGACTTTTCCTGTGATACGAGATTGTGATCTTCAATCAGCTGTAGGGCCACTAGCTCCAATGCTAACTGAGCTAACAGTCGCTATAGCTTCAACCAAAGATAATTACACAGCCCGAGATAACTACAGCAGACAGTATAGTGACAGCGGTTGGTGATTATTCTGGTGACATGTTTGGAGGTGCCTTTAAATTCTGGCCCTATTTTTACAAATTGCACCTTTTTTAAAGTCCAGCTGAAATTGCCTTTCTCTGCTAAACTATGCTTATCTTCTCTGTAAATCCCTTGTACTGTCTTCTCCTTTTAGAAATAAAAGTCGGGAACAAAAGGGGATATATTTCTAATCTATAATTTTGGTTTCATCACAGTGCCCCCTAGTTTTGCATTCATTTTATAGAATACTTTTGGGTATCTATTGATGTAGACAGACTCCATATTTTGATACATCCAATCAAATCTTGCATAAAGCAGTAACATCAGCATTAGATCACACTGGGCCAGACAGCAAATTGCTACACAACACAAGAGCCACAGATTTTGAACAAGAACCTACATTAATTTTCCTGCTAAAGTTTCATTATCTAACCTGCAAACATGAACACACGTCTTGTTCTGCTCTTTAGCTTGTTGAATGAGTGACCAAATGAACATTCACTGGTGAAAAGTGCACCACTAACATCAGTTTACAGGAAAGCTAATTAGCTGCTTAGCTGCAGCATATTGAAGAGCAGGTCACCATGCCTGCAAATGTCACTTAGGTTAGTTTAGATGCTTGTGTAAACATGCAACAACTTGTGTAATGGAGACCAGGGGTTCCATTACCTTAAATGGTTCATTGTGATCTAGCTAGAGATTATTAATGTAAAACAGAAGGTCACACACATATAGATTTTGTTTACTTATTTAGAGCAACAAACATTTGGGAAGTTTATTTGATGTTGTAGCCAGAGGGTGGAGATGGAAGCATAGGGGGTTTGGCCATCCTGCCTGGGCAAAAAGAAACCTCAATCAGTAATGGTTTTGGACATGGTATTTTGTGTTTTCTATCATTTAATCTAGTTATGAAGTTAACTCAAGAGCAGTAACCTCTTCCTGGTTGTCTCCTCAGTAGGAGGTGGAGGCAAAAGAGTGAGGCAGGCCAAAGCACCCGCTGAAGAACTCCAGGAGCAAACCATTAACATTAGAGAGGGGAAATAGAGGGGGAAGTACAAACAATGCAATTTATTTGATTAGCTGGGAGTGTGTGTTATGAATTTATTGATAGGAATTTGTGTTTGTGTAAATATTCATTCTTTGTATTCTATTGTTATATGGTGTTGGTTTTATGTAAATATTTATTATATCTTTATGGTTGTGGTCTCACCTAAGTGTTCTGTTCCAGTTCATTACCTGCAGCAGGAAGGGTAGAAAAGTCAGCTAGTTGTTTTCACTGCAAGTTTTGTGTCTGTGTGTCTCATGGTGACATGGAAACCAATAAATGCCACGATTGTTCTTTGTATTTTACCTCTGGGTCATGTTCCTCTGTTAGGAAACTTAAAGCCACTGCTGGACCGTCTCACAGCTTGTAACAACTTGTATAAAATATGGTGTCACCCTGTCCTCAATCAGATAATTTTAATTGCCCAGTCTGTAGACTCTACTTATTAATATTGTATTGAGACTAAAGGGTCTAAGAAAAATCTTTTTACTGTCATAAATCTTGGCATGTAACTATTTGTTTGTTTATATGTGTTTTACTACAGCTAAAGGACACAAAGTCGGCAGACCAAAAGACCACATTACTCCACTTCCTGGCACAAGTATGTGAGGAGGAATTTCCAAATGTGATCAAGTTTGTTGAAGACCTGGAGCATGTGGACCGAGCTAGCAGAGGTGATATATAATATTACCCATACCCTCACATACACACACACTGTTGGGGTATCCTGGCAGTTTAGATATATTTTTAGTCTTATAAAAATCGACAGATTTATTATAATCTGAAAGGAAAACAAACTACATTGCTGTTTACCTACACCAAGGTACTGCACCTAATTTACTGTGATACTTTTAAAGAATGGATCACTAGTCTAATTATCAAGTAACAGCTACTTTGGTATATGATAATTTTAACACTGCATCTACCTCCCACTTACTCTAAGGCGATATCACACTGTGATTATTTAAGTTATTTTGGTTTCCTACTGGTGTCAACTTAAGTTCTTTAGCTCCCCCAGTGCAAATGGAATTTCATTCACTCCCCATCAAATCAACATCCCTGTTACTGCTTGCCAGCAAGGCTTTGGCAACTGGTCTTACAAATGCTAAATTAGGAGTTAAAATAGGTAGACTATTCTTTGAGAAAACAAAAGGCATACAAACAAGACTCTGTTGTATGCCTTTTCTGTTGTTTTTCCTTTTTATTGTGCAACTCTTTGTGACAAACTCTGTCTGGAGCTCCAAAAAAAAAAACTGCATCTTTAGCTTTGTGATAAATGAGGAAAGCCTTTTTTGTCATATTCTGTTCAACATCTTGTTTTGGTAACAGAGAGTACGCTATTAATCTGAATAATGTTCTAGAAATTCAGAACATTTTGTACTCTTGTTTGATGGTGGCCATTAAGCGCTATCGTTTGACATGAACAATGGTGAAGTTATGGACAATGGCAGTGGCAAATGCTCGTAAAGGTGAGCCTAATGAAAGGATAATGAGCTACTGATATCATGAATCTTATATATATCATTCTGTCATTAAAAATCACTTTAAGTTTAACCATTAAGGTCCATCAGTGTCCAGACAAAAAATCTAACCCAAGAATAGGGTCTGAAATCAATACACAATCGAAAATGTGGGTAGGCGTTGGGGTTAACCTACCCTTCTTCTCTGCACAGACTGTAGAGATCATAAAATGCTATTTTATATATCTATAGTGTAAACAGCCATTAACTGCGGGTATTAGTGAGGTTTGCTGCGTTTGAGGCCAAAACCCAGATTTTTAAATGCTGAGTGGAGCAGAGCAGGAGGAAAAGAGAATCAGCAAGTTGTCAGTAGCAGTAAATGTACAGTGCAGGTTACAGTTTTTTCAGTAAATAAAGACCAAAGTGAAGCACCCATGTGTTGTTTTGAGAGGTGAAGAGGGTTAGTCCCGAAGCAAGAATCGACTTCACCCGGGAGGAAAAGAAAAATCTCCTCTGCTCCCCAACTACGGTCTGGAAACTGTAGCGTGTTGGGAGTAGGTGGGCGGAGTTTCCCATCATGAACTGAGACAACTTGTTTAGGGGCATAAGCTTAAGTAAATAGGGTTCTGAATGGCCACAGATGTTATCTGGTACACAGTTATTAGTGTTGCTGCTCTTTACACTAATTTACTCTACAATGTTCCTAGTAGCTTACAATGGGTCTTTTGTAAAAGGCATTTTTGAACCATAAGTGAAGTTACAGTAAGTGCACGGTTAGTAACCTCCCTCCAGTGTATGCGGAAAGTGCACATACAGCAGTAATGAAATAACATGTAGCTAGTAGATAGCATGTCCTGGTATTGTATTTCATCGTTTGAGTTCTTGCCACACTCGACCACAGCAGGTTACAATGTATGTATTTACTTTATACATCTTAATTTCATATGAAAATGCATGTACTCAAATAGTGATCTGTTAAATGAATACTGACGTCCAAAGCAAGTACTCGAGTACTCATGCCTATCCCTATTGCATATACTCAGACATTCACACACTGCTCTAAAATTGGGTAGGTTTTCAGATTGCCTGTATGGTTTGGTGTAAGAGCTTAAACTGGTTGATTTCATGCAACCCGATCGAACCGGCATTTGTCAGGTGTCAGTGGAGAGACCTGGCAGCAACTAGTTAGCAGGAGCCATGCGATAGCTGACTTGCTCAGCACACAGGCTGGCACTTTCCTATGTTTTGTTGTGATGTACTAGATTGGAAAGTTGTGCACACGGTGCAGCTAAACTACTTCGACCAATGTCCACAACAGAGAATTCTCATCAGTAACTAGTTGGTGCAGGTTATGCTGTCTAATGTTAAATTGCATGCTACAATACTTGTTGCCTTGTTTGCCTTGTTTTGGTCTACTCCAAATTGCCCTGTTAAAGATACTGTAATAGTCTGCTAATACAAATCATCACTTCCTGAGTCATTTTCAAATTAAAAGCAGTCGAACTCTACCCTGCTCTGAGTGTGGCCAGTCTATCTAGAGTAAAGTCACGAGCAAGCAGAGATAGACTGGTTGGTCACAAAAGAATATGTACTGTGCTTTGTTCATATTGCAATAGGCAACTCTTAGGAGAAAGTAGTGAGCAGCAGTCAGTGTACAGTATTGTATGTTTGCAACTGTACATGTGTGCAGTCTTACTGTCACAGCATGTTTCTTGCCGCCCCAAATAATATTTTACCCACTGCATCATTCCCAGCAGGAGGGAGTGAAGGAAAGGCTTAGGAGGAGAAAACGGTGAGAATAAAATGTGTGACTTTATTGTTTGGACTCTTCCTTGTAAGGACCTCTCCAGGTTCTGTTGTGGCTTTAATTAGCAATGGATAACAATGCTCCTCTTGAGCCTTTTCTTTCCCCCAGCTGTGCCGTGTGTCCACAAGACTTATAAGTACAAGGGTGAGATCAATGAAAAGCTCAATGCTTGGATCTCTCTTCAAGTTTTTGTCCACCTTTTTTACTTCATAGACCTTAAACCAAGTATATTTGCATTTATGCTGTATATACAGTAGATTCTACTGTTTCTTCATCATCACTGTCTTTCTGTTTTTCTATACCATTATGAGATGCATACACCAAGTGTCTCATCTTTTCATATCTAGTATTTAGACGCACAAATCCCATTCTATCTTTGTAAACCATGCTCTTGAGTGGCTTCCTTCTCATCAGGTCTGACAGCCATTCGGGAGGCCTGAAGACGCACTAAAATGCTGCATTACATCCATAGACACTAACGAAAGAGCTTACTTGAGCATGAAAACGGGGTTGGATCGAGGTAGCGGTAATGATTTGAGCTTCTGTTGCAAAAGCCGCTGTCTTTTGACGCTGTGTAACACAGCCTTCCTTTTCCCCATTGCCAATCCTGTCTCATGGAAACAAAACTACAGCTTAGTTCAGGTTTTCTTTGTGTCTGCCTTCTTATTACTGCCCATATCTTTTCTTTTCAGAACTGCAATCATTATTTCTCCTGACATGGAGAAGCAGTCCTGGTGTGCTGCTTCTCTCTGTCATTTTCTATGTATCTATTTATCTGTCTGTCAATATCTCTCTGTCTCCATCTTTCTTGCCTGTCTCTGTGTCTGGTTTTTGGTCTATCAATCTTACTCTCTGTGCCTTTCCTCTCCTATTCCTTTTATTTTGTCCCTCTGTCCCTATTTTGCTCCTCATGACAAACACAATACACAGCAGTTAGGGTTGAGCAATTAGGGCCGTTTGTTGTAGTACACCTAGCACTGAGTTTGATCAGAGATCAGAGAAACATGGAGACTATTAACGTGCTTAACCAGGCTACTTCTGCTTGTAATGCTTTATATATTTTCTGTCAGCAGCAGAAAGATTGCTTACTAGGAAAGCTATGTGTAATGCTAAATAAACATGTCTACATGCATTTTATTTTGCAAGGCGGAACATCTGTTTTGGTTCAGCTCATCTTCAAAGCTTGTGGCCCTGAGGAGTCATTAAGGAATGTGAGGATTCAGTTGCGCTAAGATGGTTGTCTAATATGCAGCTCAAGCTTTAGCCCCTTTTACACAGCCCGTTCAATGCAGGCCTGTTGGGCCTCTGATACGCGTCACTGTCTGTGTAAACGTCATGAAAGTGTAATGGATTGTTGTTCTACCTCTGAGACGACAACAGTGGTTGTAACAGTGCCGAATCAATGTCAACGACGAGACAGGGCTGTGACGTTTTGTCGACATGTTATGTGTGCGACCGAGATTTAAAAACAGCTAGCAGCCGTTAGCAGCTAAGTCTAAAAAGAAGAAAAACAACTGAAAATGTTTACAAATTGTGGAGCCAAACGCGAGGTATATTATTGTTATTGTTGTGTTATTCCATTGTTTACAAAGCGCTGCTCGTCGTGCATGTAAAACGTCACACTGGACTCCGACGCTGCTGTGTTACTCATCACGCTGCTTTTAATTGCGGAACCCCGGCTTGCTATCAAGTGTCATTTTGATGCTGGTGAGTTTTTCAGTGGAAAACAAAGGCATCGCAGAGAAGGGTCTTTGTTGCACCGATATTGCACAATCTCAGTGTAAAAAGGGCTTTTGTTTTGTACTTTTGCCACATGCAGTCTGATGGTGTGTTCAGACAGAAAGTTTTAATCTTGCGTTACTCATGCGAGTTTGATCGGGATCATTTATTTTTATATATGTTACTTGCGAGGGTAATGCAAAATAACAGCCAGAATACTTTACTGTACATTAGCCGTAAGTTAGAGAGCAACAGCAGTGAAGGGTGTGTGTGTTTGTGTTTGTGGTCAGTTCAGCCTCTCCACTTCCCAGACTCCAGTTCTCTCTCTCCTTTTTCCTCTGGCCTCTCTCTACATTCATGAAGTAAAGTACATTTTCCCTCCTGTCAACATTACAGTACAAAAACATTACAAGCACGCGTACACGCAAAGTCCCTCTATTTGCATCTTTCCATTGACTTTGTAATGTAAGCATGCAAAAAAAAATTGTTTGCTTTCTGTTTGAACACAACATGAGCAATGAGCCTCAGGTTGAAAGTATATAGAATGAACAGTCTACCATGCAACTTGCAATTCAGTGACCTTCATGCTCTCTTTGCATGTAGTACGTTCTCAGCACATTGATTATGTGCACCAAGAGTTCTGGCCTTACAAGTCTCTAGTTCCTAGCCACTACCACCATCAGTCTCATACTTGTATGTCAGGCTTTGGCCTCACAGGGCATATCTGCGTTTTTTTCAGTCTCTTAATGTCCATACATTAAAGGATGATCTGTAGTGGAGCTCTGTGTGTAGCGGTGCTGTTTGTGAGTATACACGGTTGTGTGCTTTACGCAGTCTCATTTATAGCCCAGCAGGTTGGCAGAGTAATAAAAGGACATCAATGGGGGATTTGACCTCTACAAATATTCCAATTATTATTCTTCTAAAACATCCTATATGTGTCTACAACCCCTCTGGACCCCAGGGCTATTCAGGCCCCACTGCTCATAAAAATCCCTCACGCTCAGCACACAGAAAGAAAGCAAAAGCAAGGTGGCCAGAGACAACACAGAAGACATGAAAACAGGGTTTTATATTGTGTCTCCTGCTCTGTTTGTCACTGTTTGTCACTCGCAATTCTGAGGTTGTATATGACAGATGTCAGTTTACATCAAACTTCAGCATCATCTCTTTTGAAACACATTTCTGTGTGTTTAACAAAACATTCTAGCTGCTATACTCGGGCAGATTTTCTCCTGACGCATACATATGCCTAAACTTTTGTCACCTGCATGTTTCCACCTGGGGGAGCCTAAACACCAAAAGCTTGCAACTTGGATTGGAATTTTCTGTCTTGCTTTCTGTCTCACTCTCCTTTGCTCTTTTCTCACTCAGTGCATCATCACATGGCTTTAATTATTTCTAGACTGCCTGTCTGGCCTTTTTCCACCTCTGCATGCTGCCCACACCCAATTCAGCAGATTTTTTTTTTTACAGAAGGCTTTCAGGAAAAAGAAAATATTAAAATACAAAATGATAAAGCACGTGAAGAGTAGGTGTCTGATTGTTTACTAAAATGTTGTGACAATTTCATCTGTCATACTAATCATATTGGCCATTGGTCAGATGCATGGAAATCATTGATTTTTTTAATCAAAGATATCTAGAATTTCCGTAAAGAGGCCATTAGCCTTTAGAGCATAAGTCCATTAGAGCAGAGGTACAGTATATTTCTGTTTTGTTTTCTGCTACTGAACTAACATGCAATGCTTCCTCTGGTAACATTTTAGCGTGGTGAGCCGCCACACCAAAATCTGTGATGCCAAGGCAAAGAACAAGAAAATCACAATGCAAAAAACTCATGCTGGTAACGCAAATAAACCATGGAACAAACAGCCAGAAATACTTTACTGCACATTAGCCATAAGCTAGCTAGCACCAGCAGGCGAGGGTGTGTGTTTCTGTGTGTTTGAAGTAAGTTCATCCACTGCCTGTCAAAACAAACCACAGACTGCCTCTCTCTCTCTCTCTCTCTCTCTCTCTCTCTCTATGTATGTATGTATATATATATATATATATCAACTTTTGTATCAAAAGTACCGAAGCTATAAAATCAAAACAAGATATTAAGATTTTTACAAATGTGTTGGTATGTGTCTACTGATTTTTTTTCTATACCAGCACTGCATGCAGGTTGTTAATATTGAAGATAAAAATATCCCAATTTGTGCGCCTAGGACGTCAAATGGTATATGGTGATGTTTTTTTTCTTCATAAGTCTTCTCTTTGCCACTGCAGTGTGTTTGGCATTCTTTCTAAATCAAGGGGGACAGCACAATAAAAAGTACCACCTGAGTTTTCTTCTCATCAATCTAAATACATAAATGTGTGTTTTATGCTCCATAATTACTCCATTAAACCTAAAGGGAAATTGTACAACTTCAGCTACTGCAAACTTTTTGAATATTTGTAGTGAAAATGTCTGATTGGAAAAGTGTGTGTGTGTGTGTGTGTGTGTGTGTGTGTGTGTGTGCGCGCGTGCGTGCGTGCGTATCTGTCTATGACAGTATGTTTCCATCAGTAAGTGGGGTTTATGCTATAAATTCAGTGAGAACTTGGCTACATTCCGTTCTCTCTCTTTCATTTTCATAAGGCATGTATAAGGATCAAGGAACATTTGAAACTACTTAAAAATAAGCAGCTTATGCCTTTTTGTCAAGCAGGGTCTAATCAGGGTAATTTAAGCCATATGCTATATTCAGTGACTAGCTTAAAGTGTCAGCCATGACCAACTTAACAGAAAGTTAGTCTCAGTGTTTCCCTGCTCTCCCACCTGCATGATCCATGCACCTGTTGGTAAGACTAAAGACAAAGGATGAAGGATGTACAAAGATTTTTACTTTAACAGCCAACCTTATACTTTGAGGCTGCAGTTTTGAATGTGTTCCTCTTGTCTTACTGAAAAGCCATGCTTTTCACAGTTTAAATATATGAGCAAACACAACAGCCATTTGCTTTCACAACATTATCTGTGTTAGTAAGGCATTGTATTTTTATATGAATTTATTTACATACACTTTTTTTTGCCAATAATGCGGCTATGTATTGTACGAACCCTCACTTGATGTTTTTTTTTTCCTCAGTCATTGTTTATTCCCTGGTGTTTCTGGCACATTGTGAGCCCATAATAAGCACGTGTTGAAAGTGAGCTGGCTTCTCTCTCATTTTCCCTGTTTTTTTTCCTCATTTATTTATTTTTCGTATTGTTTTTCTCTGCTCCTTCAGAGCCTCGAAATAATAATGCATTTAATTTTACCAGTAATTGAGTCGTCCTTTTTTGCTTCTTCCGTCATATTTCCTTGGCACATGGGTGTTTTTCTGTGTGCTTTTACAAATGTACAATATGTGTGTGTTTGTGTGTCTTGATATATGTGGATGTGTTTCAGTGTCTGCAGAGAATCTGGAAAAGAGCCTCAGACAGATGGAGAGGCAGCTGCTGCAGCTGGAGAGAGACCTGGAGACTTTTTCCTCCCCCGATGACCCCAACGACATGTTCTTCACTAAAATGGCTATATCCTTTACACACGCATGCATTCACTCACTGGTCTGGGGAATTGTTCAGTGGGTTTACTGTAGGGCTTCAGAATATTAGGAAAAATACTGACATAGCAATATTCTGGTTTTCTTTAATATATACTGTACTAATAAAACACTAAAAAATACAGGTAATGTTCAACAGATGACTTGAATAGCTCTATTTGGAAAGTATTAATCAGATTAATAAAATTTTTTGTAGCGGGTTTGACACAATCACACCTGACAAATAATAATTATAATATAGAAATACAATAGCTTCGTAAAAACCATACAAAACAGTAAAGCGAATAGCAAGTAGCAAAATAAATGTCACCAAAAAACTAGCACTGCGAAAAAAAGTAGACCACAACTCAATTCAGTGTATTAAATCACTCAATAGGTGTATTAAATCAAACACGGAAAACATGGCCACTTTTTACATCTTGGTCGTTTCAACAACCATTATATCTTTTCAGCGGATAAAGTATTTTAGTCATCGGGCGTCTGAATCTTGTCAGAGAAATGAGCTGAGCTAACATTAGTTGCAGCTCAGCTCGCAGCCCTCCTGGACATCCTGTATCCGCTGAGGAGCACCAGAGATACTTTGATTTTTAATGTGAAACTGCCTTATTCAGTGTTTCTACAGGTTTAATTGCCGGATCACTGAATGAAACCTAACCTATAAACAAGTTGAGCACCAGGAATAAGCTGAGCTAATGTTAGCTTCTCATTAGAGACGGTATCAATTTGACCGAATAACGGTATCTGGTTCCAATCCAGACCTAATTCACTCAAATAGATTTCACCAATCCACATACCGATCCAGAATCCACAGTCTAAAGTCTCTATAGCCCCCTGGCGCTAAAATCAGAGGAGCTGGTAGCCGAGGACATTAACGCTATATGCAAGGCTCAACATAAATGCTCGCGTTGAAATTATATATCATGCAGTCCTAGTTTACTGTGATGAATCAAATGGAACAAAATTTTGAGAAATATTACTGGATCTGGAATTTCAGTCATTTGAACATGTTCAGTTTAACACCGTAGTGCTGCACAGGCTGGCAAAAAACAGGTTTTCATTGCTTAACACATAACTTGTGGTATAAAAGGAAGGATCTTTCAAGTCTTTGGATGATTAAACACATCTCCTTTTATGTTTCACTCTCTCTCACTGTGTCACTCATTGCTGTATGTTCCTAGAGACAGAACAATAGCAATTTGATATGTTTTATTCAATTGTCAAATGCGCTAATTGACAATCACATTAATACATAATTTCACTTCACTGTTTCACTGCCCCTTTTAGGTACCTAGGTCCAAAACTGACAGCTATCTATACTTGTTTGGCAGCTATGTTAATTATTCACTGTCCTCTGAGGTGGTTCTAGTGGATGAGGTTGACAGGCATGTCTCAGACCAGGTGTGTAAGCTTGTGTTTAATAATACAGCCTGTACCTAGCCTCCTTCATGTAGTTTTGATCAGTAGCCTGGGGGCTCGGGCGCTGATGGCTTGTGCTACAGTAGTTAACAAGAAACTTGAGTGCAATGCTGAAAGGTTCACTGAAAATGGATTTGACAGCTCTGTCTTTCACTGTTTTCCTTTTCAATTCCAGGTACCTTTCACAAAATGTCTATTCTTACCAACAGATTAAAAAGTCCATCAAATTTCAAGATGAAATCTATCTTGTATCTAGGTCTGTCATATTCACACCCTGTCATGCATATGCAAACCTGACAATCCACACTGTGCTCATGTTTGTTTGTTTGTTATTCAATGGAAATCATTGTTGGCTGAGATAGTTTCCTAATTAATACAACCTAGGAATGAATTCTGAGCATCATACAATGTAGTATTGATTAAACAGGTATCCGACTTACGGAAACAACATAGTTATGTGACTTTTGTGCACCTTTAAATCGACTAAATTAAAATATCCCAAAACTATTAAAGAAAAACAAAAAAGAAAAAAACAAGAGGTGTACTAACTTCCACATCAATACTTCTAACTCTGATTCTGAACCTTATTTCTTTATTAATCGATACACATTTTTAAAATCAACACTGGTAATCCACGTTTGTATAATCAAGTTCTTTAAACTAAATTTTGACTTAGCCAATTTTCTAACATCTCACCTTCAATACTGAACATTAATCGGTTATATCCATACAGATTCTCAGTAATCCATGTCTTAGCATATACTGTATAAAAGTACAAGATCAAAAGGGTGCGTGCTCTTTAATCTGTCTAGCCTCTTGACAGATAATATGCTCACATTAAAATGTAACACATAGCGGCTTCACCTGCAACTGATGAGGTTTGATGAAGCAAAATTTACAGTCACCAGCTAAACATGAGAATCCTGGATTGTCGCATTAGTGACATTGAAAACTTCATTATCACTTCACACGGCACTCGACTAGAGAGTTACTATTGGACTAGTGTTACACCTCTGAATGTGAGCTAAGCTTGTGAAGGTGGCAGATTAGAACAGCAGAAACACAGAAAGAGAATGAGCAAATGGCGAAAGGGAGAAGGACATATGAGGGGAAAAGAATATAGGATCAGTAAAAAAGCAAGCGCAAACAGGAATTCTTTAGAATGAGCAGCAGGGGACTACTACTTTCTCTGGAAAAGGGAAGAAGTCAGAAGAGAAATTTTGCACTCCGTGATGCTTATCAACCCTGACTTGGCTATTTCTTCTTTCCTCTCTCTCTCTCCTTTCCATCACCTGCTCAGGCTTTCCTTGTGCCTTTTTTCCTTAGCTCCTGCCTTGGAAAGATATTACTGACAAGTCGATCTGAGAGCAGTGCCTATTGAACAGCACTTACCTAGCTAGGTACTCCCATCCCCAGCCAGATTCAATGGAGGCCAGGCGTCAAATAGATCCATCAATTCAGCTGTAATGAAGGGGCACAATAGGAGCCAGAGAGGCTGCCCACATAATTGTGATACCACATAGACACTGTAGCTTCTTATCTGCCATGAGACAAGGATGCTAGGGTCTTACGCAGGTCTGCTAGTTAGGGACACATCATTTTCTTTCTTTTCATTAATTTAAACAGAAAATTACTCAGGCTTTTTAAAAGAAGCAGATTGGCTCAAACTGACTTTGAGTCAGATTTTATTTTCTTACTGTGCATCAAAAGCTTTGATTTTTATTAAACAGGGTCTTCATATATGATATGCTTTTAAACATAGAAAAAAAATAACATGAAAGTGTTAATAATATAGCTTACATATGAAATTATTTTTGCAGCAGAAAATTCATGCTTGCTAGATTTCTACACTGAGCAATTATTATGTATGTGGTGACAGTAGACTTACAGTAGACCTCTTTAACAGCATGCCCTGGTAGTTGTCAGGATGTGTTCGTGCTCTCACTTTGCCCCCTCACTATTTTTTCCCCTATCCACACAAATGTACAAGCATAGCAGAGTTGTCCTTTGCTTTGCTAGATATAACCAGGAGGACCTTTAAATGCTCTTCAGTCTTCCATGCTGAACAATTTTGGCACAGCCAACTGTGCAGGCAATCTTAAAGGTAGTAATATTTGAGATCTCTGTGTGTTGTACAATGGTCTGTGAGGACCAGCTCTCAACACTGTTTGTGAGTTAGGTTTAGGTGGTGCAAAGACACATTGTTTGTCCACACAGTGAAAAAAAAACTAACTTTTAGAGTTAGGCAGCCTAAAAATGATAAGCAGACAGACAATTCTTGCTGCTGCAGTTGCCGCAAATTACATGCAAATACGCCATTATCTGGAGCATTGAAGTTAAAATAATCGAAACCTTCAGTTCAGTGGTGCACAATGCCCAAGGTTGGAATGATGGTCATTTTGGTCTCATAGTTTATAGAGTAAAATATATTCATGTAGTTAACATTTTCACACTTTCAAGTCACGGATGAGTCACAGATTCTGTAGATTACAGGGGGTCATAGTGAACACACTGTGGTAATAGCCTGACTGAAAGTATCAGAGATCCGAATACCAATATCACAGATTCAACTGATGGTCTCTTTTTCATCTTCAGATCCTCACATACGTGTGAATGCTATTATTTATTTATTTTTCCTACATATTGATATCTTATATCTCTACTCTCAAATAAGAGAGTACTATACCCTCAACAACATGTAACTAACGCTAATGTAGGATGGATGTGTTGCTGACCTTGACCACAACCCTCACAGCTTCAGCAAGATCGCACGGGAGCAGTATGGCAAGTTGGTGATAATGCACAGCAATATGGAGACGCTGTATCAGAATGTGCTTGAGTACTTTGCCATCGATCCCAAGAAGACCTCTGTGGAGGAGCTGTTCACTGATCTCAGCAACTTCCGTTCCATGTTCACTGTGAGTACATAGGGTGCATCTCATTTCCCTTATTTGAAATGTCCTTGATCCTTGCGTTAACCAGAAGTTGTTCTGATTTGCTATCTTGCGGACCATCCCAAAGCTCTTATTTCTGCTCTGAGGAGTGAGGATCGAGGAGCGATCTCTGAGGAGCCATTAGCTAGGATACATGAGCAGCCTTCACGGAAGTCTTTTACTGACCGACATGCTCCCTTGCTCGACTTGAAGAAAGGATGTCTCATTTCTCTTAAAACAGATTTCCTTGTTTCCTCTGTCTTCGTTAGGAAAAGACTCAAGTTTGGAAACGTGAATGCAATTTAAGCGAAAAGAGATGTACCAATAGTATTGAAGACTGACCCATAGGAGAGTCATCAAAACTTTTCTGAGCATGTTGCATGTCAAATTGAATTAAACTGGGGTTGCTGATAGGTTGATTCTCAGTGGGACTGGCATTACTTGGATTGTTTTTGTTGTTTTTTTTACAGAAAACCATTTGATTATATTTTAATATAATTTTTTTTAACAAAGGCAAAGGGATAGCTGGTTCTGGTCAGGTATTTTGAAATGTTGGTGTGCAATGCTGTATTTTGTTGTATACAACATTGAATACCAAAAAAGCAAAAGACAAGTGAAATGTTGAATAGATGTTTGGAAACTATTTTAAAATGTTACTATTTTTATTATTTAGCTGTGTCAACATAGAACCTCAGATTTTATTTATTTATTTATTGAACTTTAGTATTTTTATGCTTCTTGCATCAGTGTCCTGTGGTATAATGCAAAGCAGAACAGTGCCAGTCTTATGTAGTCCAGTCCCACCCAGACGTTTGTCATCACTGAGCTCTGTGGCCTTATCAGTCTGGCACTACTGTGAGCTATGGAGCTGTGCAGACCCACTGTGTTTAATCAGCAGGATTAGTGGTGCAGGCCACTGGGCGCAACAGATAATAGTAGCTAATTAGCCTACTAAAGTTCCTGCCCTGCCCCCAATTTAACATCTATCTCACACACGCAAATGGATTTCATGCCTCTTTGCCTTTCTTTCTGCATAGTCATTAGTTATGTTTTAGATTTTCTTGTACTCCTAAGCTTTGTCTGTACATTTGTGTGTTTCTCAGGAAAAGTGGTGGTAGTGTTTTTACATGTTAGGCTCAGAATTGTAACAGTAGAGGCAGTGGTTTTTATGAGACCCCGCAATGCAAAATTATTTTCCACTTCAATGAAATTATTAAAAGATTAATATTTTTGGCGATTTCTTCATGATCAGCAATCGTATTATTGGGTTAAACAGAACACATGGGTTCGGACTGGGATCCCATCTGCCTGAGTGGCACGTGTCTCTGATGTAATCATTTGCTGCATACTGAACACAATCCTTTACACAAAGGGTCATGGGTGTAGAGAGTGCTAGAATATTATACTCAAGTAGAAGTACTGTTACTGTTACAGAAATTTTATAAAAGTACTTGAATAAAAATGTACTTAGATAAAAACGTAATTTAGTTGTGCGCACACAATGCTACTTACAAGGAAACGCAGTAAATGTACTCATTAGGGCTGCAACTAACGACTATTTTCGTAGTTGACTAGTCATAGATTATCGAAACGATGAATCGACTAATCGGATAATGAATCGCAAAATTACTTAATGGCTATCAGCTAGGACAGGGGTATTCAATAAAAATTCAAAGAGGCCCAGTTACTAAAATTTCCTCCCAGCAAAGGTCCGAACCTCATGTCTAAATTGCATCCAATAGCCTACCCCTATATCTATCAAATAAAATCAACACTGCACATTTCCTTATCATTTCA
>JBBPCS010000130.1:13922046-13942281 GCA_037974645.1 Hollardia meadi
TCTATTATATGTAGTTTCCCAGATCAGAAAAGTATACATTATCAGACTACTATATGACTTTATCATATATATATATATATATATATATATATATATATATATATATATATATATATATATATATATGTGTACAGTTTCAAAGACCTCTGGTTTTAATTTGCTGTAGTATTGTGTTATTGAAAACATCTGCTTGAGTCCCCTTTGATGTTAACCTTTGGGAGAACTTCTGGATAAATACCGATTGCATCCTGTATTGATAGATAGCCATTCTGTTTTGTGCTTTCCCAATTGGTGTTCTTAAAGCATGCTTGCATATTGTCAATTGTTAATTTTTGTTGCCCTAAAACATAATAGTGTATGGCTAGAATGATAACTTTTATGACAAAAATTTACCAAGCAGGTTCAGACATAGCTCTGGAGAAGGCAATGTCTACCTAATGCCAGAACATATGGTTTCAACTGCCAGTTGTATGTGTGTGCGTGTGTGTGTGCGTGTGTTGTTTTTTCCTTCCTCTTTGGAGCACCACTGATGCCAGAAACTTGTTTAACAGTGCAGCCTCCAGACCTATTTCCAATGCCAAAGCCAAGGCTGGCAGAGCAATTCAGCTTGGCAGTTCCAGCCCTGCACCAGCTTCAACAGCGAACATGACTATGCCAGTCACTGTAGCACATCTGTAGATACTAGAGTGCAAGCAGACAACCACCACGCTCCATCCAGGCCAAAGTATGGCTGGGGGCATATTATCTAGTCAAACCAAGGCCCCTCTTGGCTACAAACCTCTCCCTTTTCTGCTTTTCCTTTTTCTGTGGTCCGGACATCTCTCATTTGTCACTATTTGCCATAGAGCCCTTGAAGTTTTATAGTGTTGCACTTCCAAACGAAGTGTTGTGTTCAGTTGAAATTAATGAATAGGATTCTGAACAGGTGCTGTGTATTATTCCAGTAGTGTGTATTGTGTCATGTGGTGTTTATCTGAAAAATACCAGCAAGAGTGTTAATGCCAAAAAACAAACTACCACTAATAGGCCAGTGTTGAATCGGTTGATGTGTTTATATTGCGAGGGCTTGTGGCAGCATCATGCTCTGAGGATGCTTCTCTGCATACTCCCATGGAAGGATTGTGAAGGTAGAAGGTAAAATTATTACAGCAGAATCTAGAGAAATCCTCAAAAGCTCTGCCGCACTCTAAGAGAACTGCGACTTAAGAGAACTGCCCAAGGGTGGCCAAATCCGCAATCAAATCAAGAAGTTGTGGTAGGCCTTTAAAACTGCTGCTCACTCCCATATGAACTAGACAGAGTCTGACCACTTTTGTAAGAAAGTAAAAGGAGAAAAATTGCTTGTTTCCAGATGGCAATAACCTTTCCACATATAGACTCAATGCTGTAATTGCTTCCTCTTCTAAATATTTAAGGGGGTGAATACTTATTTAGTATTTATGAATTTGGGATTTTGATCAGTTTGTTTTCATTTTGGGTTTGAAATTACTTTTCTGTCTCTCAGAGGAAGAGAAAATATAATTACAGTGCACCTACTTTGTTTCAGTGTAGTAAACGAATAAAAGGGACTTAATTTGTTTTATTGGCACTGTGCCCTTGTGTAAATTTCAGTGACCCTTGCATGTTTTGTTTACTTGTCCAGATTGACAACTTGGACTACTTTCCCCTGTGTTGTTGTGTGGGGTTCTTACACTGCAAACTTTTCTCTTCCAAAAAAGTAGTTCAGAAGTAAGAAATTCATGAGAATAAACTTCAGCCAAAATTTGTCAAAAAGGCTTATACAAATATGCTTAGAGCTTGAAATTTATTTAGATACGCTCAAATTAAGATAAAGCTAAAGGCAGTGACAAGACGTGCTGTTTCTGGCAATGTATGACATATACATGCACACATGCAGATACACATACATCCCAACAGATTGTTGGGATGAAATTAATATGTGATAAGATTTGGCAATCTGCTGCCAACCCAGGACAGGATTTATTTTCTCTCTCTCTATCTCTCACTCTCACTCTGTCTTTCTGCCTGTTTATTAACTAAAGAGCTTTCTCTTTGTTTGTCATGGAGGATTATACTCAATGGAGATTTTCTGTGTAATCATCTGATTATCCATCAATTCTCTAAAAAGCCCCAGAGAGGCAGCATGTCCATATTATGCTGAAGGGCACAGCAATGAGAAACGGGGAAGGGAAAGGGGAGGGTTTCCAGGTGGAAATGATCAAAATGGATTTTAGATTCTTTGCCTGCTACAGGTATCTGCATTTAGTTTGGTTCTAGCTCTGCTTAGTTATGTATTCGTGAGATGTGAATCCTCCCAGTTCCCTTCACATTTTCCTCTGTCACTTTTACCTGCCACAGACCAGGTTTCTGCCTACTCTATAAAAATGCATCCTGGTTTCGTCATCCGCACTTTGTTCCGGCAGTCTGAGAGTGAGAGCATCAGCTTGCATGCATTTGCATAGAACCCTATGGAGATTGAAATTCAGATTGAATAGGTCTTTTTTCCCTCCTCCTCTAGCTGTGCCTCGCTTGTGTATGACAAATCTGTTGCATTAACTCCCAGGGTAGGCCGGGAGCGGTAATGTTTGTGGAGCGACAAATTACACATCAGAGCTTTATTTAACATTCCCTACATGGCTACAAGCGATGAACTATTAAGACGTCAAATAGAAGAACAGCTAGGGATGCAACCCTGTATGCAAAGATGATAAAACATAGGAGATGCATGAGAAAGAGAGAGAGAGAAAGAAAAATATTTTTTGCGAGGCAGGAGCTTGTATATGATATTGTATGTTTTCATAAGATATTTCTTATAGTGTAGGTAAAGTAATGCCTGTATCTGTAGGAGTAATACTATAGTAGTGCTTACATAATTGCTTTACATTTTATACTTTCCTGACAATTGACAGTGTGGTTAGGATTACACTGGAATCTGTTAGAACCCACTGTGGGTGACTGTGGGCTGATTTTCTATGTTTCTGTGGGCAACTATGTTGACTATGTCCTAATGTTCACTGAGTGCTGGTGTGTTGTGTTCCATAAGCTGTGAATGTGTTGGACCCAACACAAAGCAATCAAAAACATGTATGCACTGGCCTCTGTGAAAGTAAAACTGTTGAACATTGTTCATAAGTCTGTTTATGTTGAACCCAGCTGTGTTGTGACGTTATTCTATAGTGTCACAGTACATCAGTGCTGCATGGGGTCCATCAAAAGCATGTTGTCTCCACAATTTGGTCATGTCAGCCACATTAGTTGTGTGGGTGCAGTTACATGTTTTGTTAGAGTTTAATATAAGATTTCAGACCTCCTTGTCTCTTGGGGCCAGCCAGGGGGCAGAAGACACACAACACAACAAACTGACAGACCTAAAGCATTGACATAGTATGCCATATGGTTGTCATCGCTGGCATTCTCGAAAAAAAAAAGCCTATTTACACCTCCAGCAGAGACACAAAACTAAGAAATGTAACTATTTTCATTTTGTTTGATCACCAATTTTTAAAATGAATGAATACAAACAAAAGCTTACACCAGTTAAATGAAGTTGAGTCCGTATTGCTTCCCTTATATATTAGAACAACCTCAACTTTAATGTGGTATATTAGCCAACAACAACTTTTTGTTGTTGTTGGCTAATATACTATATAGGGATGTACAAAAGGCACTTCTGGCATTATTCTTGGTTCATCTTTTCTCACTATGGTCTTATAAATACCTCATCTGTAAGTTTGTTCTGTATATTCAGAATTATTGTGATCGTGTTGTTTTTGTAAATAGGCTATTTGTCAGTGTTAAAAAAATGAAAATTAAAATGATGGGTAATAATAGATTATGATGTAATTTTTACGACTCTGTCCATCAAAACGACAGACAAGCAGAAAGTCTGACGCAACCTCTGCTTGGAGTCATATAGCAACCAACACCTTATGGGAGACACGACACACTGGGTGATCATTTTAGGATATTTTTCTCTGACAATATGGATTTATCTGATTTGTTTTTATCTGATTGTGTAATTGTGTACTCCTTTAATCCTTAATTCCTTAATTAATTCCTTAATCCTTAATTGTGTACACTGGTAACATATGATAGCATATACAGTGTGTGTACTGTTCAACTTCAGTTATACAGTATATATATATATATACTGTATAACTGAAGTTGATATTTTATTAAGTCAATGGACTTATTACAATATTTATTAGCTAGTTATGATGCTGGCTGTCATTTGTACATCCCTATTTAACATATCACAAAAGCTGAACTGGGGGTATTCACTAAAGAGAGAGCAGGGGCTGTGCAGCATCATTGCACCATTTGCCTTCTAAATCTTCAGTGGAACACAGTGGTCAACCTGCATTCATTGTATTCAGGCATGTGGTTTTCCATCCCAGTCCAATTGACCCTATTTCTTGCCTTGCTCTGGCCCACCACTGGTGCACACTGCTGCAACTGGGTCATTGTGCTGATGATAAGTGTTGAGTGAAGTGGCGGGACACATACGGCTGGCTGAATAGAGAGTAGACATTGACACACAGACGGGCGAGTGTCCAGACAATAGAAAACATCAGTCTGAACAGGCTCTGATTAAATACATGGTGATTGAAGTTTCAGTACAGACAGTAGGATAACTATAGCGTTTTTGTCAGAGGTAGAGGTTCAACTTTGTCTTGATTTCACTCCTCGTTTATTCTTTTATATGGTAGAATAAACCTTCCTGCTTTTATTTTTTTCTTGATCTGACTTGTACACTTGAACATCTACATTTGTACATCTAACCACACATTTCTATGACTTTTTTTTTTACCCAACAAAGAGGACAGTGGAGCTACGCACGTTGCACTAGTGGTCATTTGGCTCAGTTCCTGCTTTCTTTCACTACTAAATCATGACACTTGGACCTTACTCTCTTAATCTCCCTTAAATAGACATCAGTAAGGCAGAGGCTAGCTTGTGAGTGTGTCTTCACATGTGCACACTGCACTACTGTCATGAAAGCTCTGATCACAGAATAGAAATAGGCAGGCGAATTGTGGACATCAAAGCACCAATCAGTAGCTCTACTGCCAAAGCTGGGATACCACTCCTCACTGTCCTGGTCTTCTCACCAGTTTTTCTTCGCTCGCCCAACCTCCCAAACACCATGTTTGACAAGCTGAATGACTGTTTCAAACCCGTTGCACAGCCACTAACTTGACTAATATTTCCCGCCATGTGTTCCTCCTGTATCACTCTCCATGTGACATGTCTGTGATCCCCCTCTCTTTCCAAGTTTGTGAGCATGTGGGTGTGAGTATATAAATATGTGTTATGATTTTCAGTATTAGGCTGTCTAAAAGCACCTCTTGTCTACATTCTTTAAAGCAGTTTTCTGTCTCGGCCTGTCTGAGTTGCTTCAGATTGATGTATAAAATTGGACTGTTTTTGCTCCCATATATTCCTGAGGCAGGAGATCTGAGTGGGTTTCTTTTTCCTTGCCTCCTGAGGCTCACAAACTGTTTCATGTTTTTGTGGGTTGCACTCAAATGAAGTGCTACACATGAAGGCACACACTGCAGGTTGCAATAGATTGATCTGCTCCTTTTTACTTGTTTTCTGTGCTATCTGTACTTTTGTGTATATGTCGATGTGTGTAGTGAGAAGTGGCAAGTTTGCTGTCTGTGATGAATTGCCACAGCAGTGGAGACAAATTTGGGCGTCTAGGAACGTTGGTTTTGCTCAGATTGTGTGCCTCTCTGCTCTGTGTAATGATGAAGAACTGGGCACATGTCAGCCAGAGGAGGACTGCAACTGTTGCGAATGAAAAGCACAACAAATGAACACATAAAAGTAGGCAGGCAAGGAAGTGGACCAAGACGTTTGTACAGCTTGGCATGGGGGTTGGATACAACCACAGCCTGCCACCCTGGGGACCCTAATACAGGAGTTTCAGTGTCAAGTGTTTGCAGGCCCCACTGTACATTGTTACTGTAGTGGTTGTAGTTAATGGCTCATGAAAGACTGTCAAATTGAAAGAGTTGAGGAGAAGAGTTTGTAAGGAATCTGACAGAGGTGGCAAAGTTCAGAAGTTGATTACTGACTGGAATCTCACTTCTCAATAAACCTGCAGTGTGGAACTTTTGTCCCTCCCTTCCGGCAGTGAGATTAATCACACAAACACTGTTGATGTGCCTATGATGTCATAGGTTCCGCAATACTTCTTTTTTCTGTAGGCTACTCCGTTACTACGATGGCTCCCTCCTTCAGCTCTGGCAAACCTATCTTTGTTGGTTGACATAAAACGCGTTTTTACTGGCGCGCCAGCACAGAGAAGTTGCCACCGACTTTAGATTTACATAAATACATAGAAATTTATCTGGCAGTGATAGGCTTAATCATAATTGTGTGAATTTGTTTGGCAAGTAGCCAAATGTGTAGAATTTCACACATGAATCATACCTTTTATTTAGAGCTATTATAATACTTACCTCACGTATATAATCTTTTGTAATAAACAGACTTTAATTGTGCTATATGATTGTTTTTTCTCCTGCTGTTTTTCCTTTAAAAAGCAATTATTTATTTCTAAACCTTATGAGATGCTCTTACCTTAAAATAGATTAAGGGTCAGCACATAGTGGCTTGTGGATCAGCTTTTGGCCCTCACCAAAGTGTTATGACCCCCAAATTATATTTGAAATTTTCCCTTTCTTGTACTACATGCAAAACGCTTAGGCATGCTGCGTGTATATTTAACATTCAACAAGCTACAATTGAAATTACAATTAAATAATAATATATGAATTCACCATCTGGTAATGCCATGTGAACAGCAAACCAATGGTGTCTCTTCTTCTCCCAGTGCAGAGGTCATTAATTGGTCATACTGTGGATAGTACCTGGTGCCCCCAATGAACAATTGAAAGTAAAAATATAGTACACGGATAGCCTACATGATTCCCCATTAAGTCCCCCTCTCCATTTACATACATAGAGTTAACTGTAAGCTTGAAGGCGTTATGGAAGAGTTATACCAGATTGCATTTGTTAATAAAGTTGGTGTATTTGCGTGCAGCATAATTATTTTTGGGAGGCTTCACATTTGCACTCTCTGTTCTCTTAAAAGAAACCAGCCTGTCCAGGTCCATGTCTGCATGATTGGCCATTTTGTGCCCCAGTCTGCCCCAGCTCAACCTTCAATAAATGCCTCCTATATTTTCAGTTTGCATAGTTGTGTTCTATCTCACACAGGCTCCGCCCTGTACTGAATTCTATGGATATTAGTCTCCAACCACGGTCAGGTATTTGCCAACTGAAAATTTGCATAAACATAGCCGGTCAACCAGGATGAGCTTTACCTTAATATGTGGGGGAAAAACCCAGCCTATATAAGGTTGCATTACCGCTGCCTCACATCCTTTTTCTTTTCAGCGATCAGCGTCTATGAAGCCAATAAAGGTGTAACAACGTATCTAGCCATCAAACATAACATGCTGAAGTAAAGCACAGAATGTCTCGATGCATGTAAATATTTAAAATATAATTCTTACTAGTTAGGCTTATTAATATCATTATTAATAGTTGCAAAAAGTTGACCCAGGATCATTGTGTGTGCTCAGTGTCCTTGCAGCATGTCACAGTGACAGGACTGCCTGACTTTGGCATGATAATTTGTTCTTTAATGCATTAATAGACATGTCGCTCAGTTGGTGACAGACAACTAAAAATCCATTGCTGTGCAAAAGTTGCGACCAGGTGCTGGTATTAATGTCTATTCACATTCATGTCAGCATATTGCAAGATATTGCTGACATTGTATGTAAAGTTAAATTTTTTGTACATTTTTGGGTTCGGTTAAATTATTTTTTACAGTACAAAAATAACAGTGATGGGAAAAATACAAAATTCTGTTTGATAGTAATAACAGTTCAGAATCTCACAGTTTTGTGTTTCTAAAAACTGAATAATTTCAGTTTGTTTTTTATTAATTACATACAAGAAGAATTGCAGTAAATGTTTTTTTTGATTTAATCGTTGGTCAATGGTTACAGATACAAAAGGACTATTGACTGAAGACAGTAGGTAGTAGTGTCCACATGTCAAATCAGTGACTAGACCAGCAGTGGTGCACAGGAGCCTATGTCTACTTGCTGGAATGTGGATACAACATCTTATATTAGAGCAATTTTTTTTTTTTCAAATTAGTATTAAGGGCACTAAATGACAAAATGAGACTGACAGACAACATGTGAATGGCATCCAATAGTTGCATGTAATAAAACTACCAGTTCAGTGGCAAACAGCCCTTCATATATGTATGTTGGTTGACAAAGACCTCAAACTTTATTGGCAACACAGAGGCAGTGTTGAAAAGAAAACATCCATGAACACATTCACATGAAAACCCCAGTATAAACTTTTTATTGACAGTGTCTTCTTCTTGAACATTCCCATATACGTGCTATCTATTTCCTTCCCATCCTCTGGAGGCTGGCTTAACTGCAAATCACTTGCCAGGTCCATCAGTCTGCCTGAGATTTCAGGGCCAGGTTTTCAGCAGTCCCAACACCGGGCATGATTTACATGTCATATCTGCAAAGCTTTTCCCTTTCTACAATACATCTGCATTTGGGATATTCCCTTGCATCTACAAACCAAGGACAAGGATTTGATTTTGAGCAAATGTTGAAGAAATTGAGTATGATTGACTCCCCAGAACAAGCTTCTGCTGCTCCCGATATGAGGCTCAAATTGAGAAAAACAACTCCATGTAAGGAAAATTGTTTCAGATGGGATATCTGGGTAACAGATTGATGTGGGAGAAATGAGACGTAAGACCATTGGCCCAAGCCCGAGATCTGGGGTATGGAGAGGGAGACTTAGTCATGTGCATGAGATGGTCAGATGAGTAATAAACCTACAAGTGGACCGAAGCTGCCTGACTCTGTGTGTTACTATAAAGACTTCAGCATAATGTCCTTTATGGAGACAGTTTATATGTGTGGTAGGAAAACAGACTCCACACCTGCCATTATATGTTCCAAATTTTTGCAATCCATATGGCAAACCTCACTTCTAAAACAAATTTATTTGATTTTGTTCTTTACCACTCCTCTGTCTTTCAACACCCACTTATTTTTTTCACCCTGTTTTTTTTTTTTTTTCAGAGAATGATGAGACAGGTGTGATGGATAGTTTGCTGGAAGCCCTACAGTCAGGAGCTGCATTCAGAGACCGCAGGAAGAGAGCGCCAAGACCCAGAGGTGAGTCTCATATCCTTACCTCCATTTATACAGAGACAAAGACACACACATAAAACCTAGTATCCCTATTGTCTGGAACAAACTGTGGACAATGTTTTGATTGCAGTCAGATTTTCAAAAATAACTATCAATCCTGGTCCTAAACTGCCAACTGGATGCATCTTTTTCTTCTTTGTTTTTAAAAGCTGAGTTAATTGATTTTGTCCTCTTGTGCCTGGGCATCATGCACTTGCAAAGTATGCTAGTCTGTTCTTTGCACACATACTTGCTAGCACCACAATGCCAGAAAACCCTCAACCTGGCAATATTATTACAACTGTTTGATGTTTGCATTTCAGAAAAAGGAAATACACACCTGTTTATTTATTTATTTAGTCTTCCAAATCCAAGAATTGAAAATTGAAAAATTGAAAGAACAAACACATGTGAATCCAAGATGGGATCTGTACTTATTTTGAAGTGATTGCCAACCCAACTTTAGGGGTAACTGACGGCTATGTCCCTACACATCATTTCTTGGTAATGAACTTCACTTCACAGCCATTCTTCAGTGTGTGAATGCCTGCTGTCCACTGCCCTCCTTCCAGATAACCAGCGGCAGATGATCAGCCCAAGCTCCTTCCGCCAGGTTCTCAGGCCTGTTAACCATGGTAAAGCAAAGAAAGAAAAAAAAAAGCTTAAGCCTCAAGCATGCTCAGCACTCTTTTTTTTAATCTGTTGTTGTAAATCAGAATCAGTCTTAAACATCTCTCATGGAATGCAAACTCCCCCTGAGAGTTCATATGTCGTGCTTTTTTCTGTGTCCAGTGACCTTTTCAGTTGTCCCTTTACCTTTTTTGTGTCCTTGTGTGTGTCTTTTGAAAGAGTAAAAGGCCAGTGGCAAAACACTTTGAGGCAGAGCAATGTGTAGACTGTGAGAGGAGAAGGGTTGGGATTCTTTGAAAGCAGTGTGTGGGCTGTTCTGGCTGCTCAGTTTCATAAGGTTCCTAAATTGTTACTGCAGCATTCTGAGTTCAACCCAATGCCTTTTGAATGTAGTTGGGCTCTTTTATATATATATAAATCTTGTGTAAAGGAAGTTTCAGATGTCTGTTCACATCAATATATGGGTCAAGTGTCCTAGAATTTTGTGGAGAGAATAAGATGTTTTGGTCTTGAATTTCTCACTGCTGACCTATGTACTGTATGTTTTTTTAGAGCAGTGAGGTATGTGCTCTCCAACTGGATGTAAGCCACTTGTAAGTTAAAGTGTTCAGTGTTTTAATTTAGAAACTCAATATTAATGATTTAATATCAAAAAGGTAAAGGTATGCATGTCCAACTATATAAAGTAATCTTGTTGAAGTGAAGATTGGATGACATGCGAATTATACCAATTAAATTGCTCTATATTATTCGTAGTTGGGAATAGATATTGTGCTTTTAGCTGTTGCTAAAATAAACAACAGCTTTTGTTCTATTGTCAAAGGTTTTCTCCAATCATTACTGAGGCACTTAAAAAATCACACTGTAATGCTATTATTACTTGTAATTGGAATCCCAATGGGCTGGGTACAGGCACACATGAATAAAATTATTCATGCTCAATCCACCCACATCATTGATGGGAATGATGAAGGGCTTTGCTCTGTTGTTCTGCTATGACTTACCTGAAATTAGATTGGAAAGGGACAAGAGGGAGGGAGATGTACAAGGTGGGAGGAAAGAGACAGATTGAGGTGGCTGTAACATAAGAAATGGGGAGAAATGGTGTGAGGAAGAAAGATGGAGCCAGTTGGTTATGGTGAAACCAAGGAATAATGTTGGAGAAAAAAAAAAAGTTGGACTCAGATGCTGTTTCTGTGTGAGAAGGAGAGAAAGAGGGTATGAATGTGAGAGAGAGTCGGTAAGTATAAGAGAGAACAAGCTCTGTTGTATTAACAGGGGATTAGAGGAAAAAGAAATTACAGTGTGTGAGGGAGTTGCTGCTCAGTGTCCATGTTGTGAAAAGAACCCATGTTGTGTTGTACAGGTAAGAAGGTCTTGAAAGGTTGCTGGCCCAGCTGCCCCCTGCTAGCAGCTTCAGACACAGCCTTGTTGACTAATAAAGCTCAAGGCTTTAGCCTGTCACTACAGGCATCATACTCACTGCCAGCCTCCCAGAGCAAACACAGCTAATTACTTTTCTCTGCCCAGCCTCAGTACCAGCTCAGCCTCTCAGTGCCCATTCATCTTAATTTTCCCCTCTCTGCCATCTGCCTCCTAAATAACACTCCTCCTCATTTCCCTACTATCCCATATCCCCTCTGTCTTCTTCTATACTCTCATGGCCTGACAGTGGCCCTCCCAAAACATAATTGCCTGTTATTGGTATGTTGTCTCCACTTCCCCTGCCTCACTCCTTCTCTCCCATTTCCCGTCCCTCCTACTCTCCTACAGAGATCTAGGCCGTAATTGCCCTGGGTTTAGTCACCGGAGTGAGTGAAACCCAAAGGATGCTCTCAGTTTAGTTGGGAGGTGATGAAGTTTAGTCTGCGGCACAAGCACTTTAACAGCAGCTTTCACTTTCACACCAACCTACCACCTCCTCTTCCCGCAGTTTTAAATACCCTTTAATAATTGATCTCAAGGGTGTTGCCACAGTCCAGTGGAGCAGCAAAGAGAATTAAAACGGAAACATCTGTGCCAGAAGATGCTATAATTAGTGGTGTAGGGGAGAGATTTTGGATGGTCAGTATGAACATGCACGGTGCCATTAAGCTTTCACACTAAGGGAGACTCAAGTGCACCGGTCTGTCGTCAGCAGAGACAAATTAAATGGCCGATAGATTGTGCTTCCCATCATAAAACTTGATGAGACTGTGGAATAGTTTGATTATGACTACACTGCTTTGTAGTCATGATGAGTGTGATTGCCATGTAATTGAAAATAGAATTTAAAATATTTCTTGCAGTTCACTTCATTCCTGCTCTCCTCTTTGGTTTGAGTTAGGGTCCTGGCCTGGGCCCTGCATTTTTCTCAGCTTCCTGTCTTCCCCTACCTATAAATTGGCTCAGCACACTTTCACTTGAGCCAGCAGCTAAGATGTTTAGCTTGGTATGCAGTCTCTGTAAGAGCACATACACATAAAAGTACACAGACACACCCGCAGACTTCAGGGGATGAAGGTAAGCAGGCTTTTGCGGTGGCTGTTGCCTGGGTTAGGATAAGGCTGGGGGCTCTGGGGCTTCTCGACACTCTAAATTAGATTGGGCTCCACAGAATGATGGATCGATGGTGGTTAGCCACACAGGTGTAAGATACTTGAATCTGCAAATTGAATCTATAAAGCATCCTTCTCAAAACGTGTCTCCTGGCACTGTCTGGTCATTTCAGCCTTTTTTGTAAGCCCTCATCATAGCCTCACTGACTCCCAAGCTTGACATGTTACATGTTAAGGGGAATTGCATTGCTACACTTTTATTGTATTGTTGTTTTTGGCAAGAGAGCAAGAGCCAACAAGTGTTTAAGACAACACAAGCCAGAGATGCATTATAAGTGCATGTGCATGCCCTTGTCCTGGAATGATCCATTATGGAGAGAGTGTGGGCAGGAACAGGATTTATGAAGTAACTGTCTCTGTCTTTAGGAGGAATTACTTCAAATGTCTTTAGTGAACCCGACCTAGCAATTATCATGTGTGACATAATTCTGAACTAGAGCTTGAAATTGATGTAAATGTCAGTTCACAAAGTCAACGAACCCCTTTACAAAATAGGCATTTTTCCTTACTTGCACTTGAAAGCATCGAGTTTTTCAACCTAAAAGCAAGCCGCTAGTTATTGGAGAAGTCTGCTACTTATTGCTGAATCCACCCTTATGACCCTTTTTGCTGAATTTATACTTCTGCATATAACGTTGGATGCAGCTTTTGAGTGCAGACAGCTTGGGTATAGGTGAGAATGATGGAAGCTGACTAATAGGCTTAATTTGAATCTGAACACATAATGTCTTTCTAAGGGTGCGCTGCTAGAAAATCATTAAGACAATATTGGGGACAGTGTGAAGTTGGGTACAAAAGGGAAGTTTGTTTCCTCCCATGTCTGTGTATACCATGAGCTCACATGAGAGACATTTGTGGAAAAACTAACAGTGAGCTTCCTGAGGCAGGGATACTCTTGTGGAATCTGCTGTTAGATGCTTGCCTGTTTGATTGGGTCTCTTATAGACTGTGATCTGTGGATTCCACTGCAGGCTACCATATCCTGCAGATTGCGTGTGTGCTCTCTCATCCCTCGTTCACATTTCTGTCTCTTCATATCAATCAATTATGGGAGAAAGCTTCCCATCCTCCCAAAGTTCCTCACTCTAGTCTTTACTTTTTGACTTTGTTTGGTCTCCGTTTTGTCTTTTTTTTGACTTTGTTTCTTCTCCCTTGCCTTTCTGCTTTCCCCCCAGACATGACATAAGCAGAAAAAGAAGGGATTATTTAATCATTTCAGTGAGCCCAACACAAAGAGGAGCACAGACGCTCTCCTCCCAAGATCTATTTAAATTGATGGTACATGTCATTGTTTAAAAAGTGTAACTGTAGAAGTTGCTGATTTATCTGCATTTGGTTGTAATGTATCCTCCACACATCGCATACAGCCCATGCATTTTTTTTATTAAAGTGGCAGTTATTTGGCAAAGAGCTTCTGTTCGTGAACACTGTTCTTGTAGACAGTGGCTTATCCAGATGGGAAAGTATACCATGACCTGCCTTTGTCTGTCTGTCTGTCTAAAGTGCTGCACTTGGTCTGTGTGCACATGCATGTTGAGCCTGTACGCACATGAATTGAACAGATGGAGCAAGAGGGCACCTTAACAAAGTGGCTAGTGTAATTAGGACCAACCTGTGCAGTGGGACTTGTGGAATAGTAAATGAGGGATGTAGAGAGCAATGAATGAAAAAGAAAAAGAAAAAAAGATGGGTTTTTTTTTTTTTTAAACCTCATTTCAAGTTTTGCTGAGAGCAATTCTCTCTTTTCCTGGAAATGCCCTGCTGCACACTTACACAGTTAGATTCAGTCACACATGGAAACTGCCAAGTACAATACAGTCTAATCTGATGGCCACTTTGCTGCTCTTCTTGAATAGTTGGGGATACATTCTCCCAGATCTGTTCTACCAGTCTGGCGATTGAACCAGTGAGTTTAGGCACAAGCCGTCTTCTCTTTTGGCCAGAGGCAGCAGCAAGTGTCTACCTGATTTAATGACTGTATTAGCCTGTGCTAAGAGGGCAAACCTCAAGCACCTCTGGAAAACATACCTTAATCATAAAATTGTGATCTCTGTAATCCATGCCCTATGCAGTACATAAGAACATGAGAAAGTGAAATGGTGTGCTGTATACTTGACTGATTGGAGAAGCTACTGTAATGGGTGAGAGTGGAGTGGACATACAT
Organism: Hollardia meadi; assembly: GCA_037974645.1. Lineage (NCBI taxonomy): Eukaryota > Metazoa > Chordata > Actinopteri > Tetraodontiformes > Triacanthodidae > Hollardia > Hollardia meadi. The sequence continues at coordinate 13,936,698 of JBBPCS010000130.1, forward strand.
TCACACACACACACACACACACACACCAGGCACAACTGTGCCCCCTCAGTCCTAAATAGAAAACAGATGATAACAAACACCTCTGCACTCTACTTCATGCCGCTGTGCCGTACATCCCACGTTTTTAGCCAAGTCCTAAGCCGATCAGGCTCCTCAGATATCCACTTTTAGCTGGATTATGAGGAAGCTAGGCTGTTATAAAGGCTGTGGATCGTGAAATAGAAAGTGGTGTTCAGCATGTGGAGCCAAGGTCCCTAACCAGCCCATTCACACCAGCTCAGGCCACAAACGGTAGGTGAAGCTAAGCTAATGTAGGATTGTTATTGAGCCAGCTTCTGAGATCCTCCCTGTCGTTGTGTTTCACATGCATACTGTCTCGAGGCAGAAAAGCCAATGGGCAAAAAGTCTGAAGATTTATCAGGGATTTAGTTTAAATTCACATTTTTATCTGACTTTGTAGGATTTTTGAAACTCTGTGTCATTATTCTCTCTCTCTTCCCTTCTCTCGTTTGTCTCTATCCATCTCCATCCCTCTCTATCATGAACCTATTATGTACATTGATTGAGACGAGGCTCTTGCATAGTACTCTAGTTAATAATGCAGTGAGAAATGAAGTCATTTTCACCATGGCTTTGTGCTAATTAAATTTTATAGCAGCCTTATCGCCCAACCACACACATTCCTGGTCCTCCCACATTTACCAACGCCAGCAGTCATATCGCATAGCCGTCAGGAGGAGAAGCATGAGGGAGACGATTATATGAACTCCTGTTGTTATGGGAGGGGAAATGAGTACTATCTCCCCTTAATATCTATGCCATCTACAAAGGGAGGTGCTTGAGTCCCGTCTCTGAGGTAATACTTTTGGTAAAGGAACGTTAGAAGTGCTGGAGCAAAATTTCCCCCCACTCATCTCATCATTCTTTTTCCCATCTTGTCACGCATTTGTGTTATTCCTTTATTCGCAGGCTGTCTGTCTGGTTCTTTGCTTTAGGCTAACATTTGCAACAAGTCACACCATGGGCCTTGGCAGAATGAGCTGCAGCTCTGTTTGCATGCGTTGCTATGGTTGCCACTCAGATGTCTTGACTCAGAGGTAAAGCAGAGAATTTAGGTGGGAGTGATGAAAGGGGGATAATGTGTAGTTTAAAATTCTACTCACCTTCCTGCAATAACCAATCTGTAAACAGCCCCATAGCCAGGTATCATTCTCCAGTGCACCATACTCATACAGAAATAGGAACAATCATCAAGGGTCCCTGTTCTTAATGATTCCCAGGACCACTTTAATCTGGTGATAAAATGATCACATTCTCCCAAACTGCCTCATCTCTCTCTGTCTCTCTTTCTCTCTCTTTGGCTGTCATTTCTGCTGCCACTCCACCTGCTATGTGTCTCTTCTCGCTGATCCAGAAGCTCTAAGTGCAGCGACAGGAGTTTCCACACCGACAGAGCAGGAAGGCCAGCCCTCAGGCAGCATGATCTGTTTGATGCTGGAATCCCCCTCAGAGAGTGGAATTTGGGCTTTGCTGATCTGCTATTATACCACCCTTTTATAGCCATACGCTCACTTATTCACACATTAGACTGTGTACAGCCACATTCACTTCAGCATGCACACACACTCTCACATGCCCTTGAAAACTCTCAGTGTTGAGTCACAGGGCCATGTATGCATCTCTGGCCTCTGGGCTAAAGAGCTTCATTAGTCTGGCACAAGCTTTGATTAGCATCCTCCGGGGTACAAATTAGCAAACACACTCAAGTGATCCTGTGAAGCAATACTCACTCAGAACTTTCTGCAGATATATGAACACTTCACAAGCATGTGATTTTCCCTGCCAGTCAGGAGATGGCCACTTTATCTCAAATAAAGTTTTGTTGAAGTCTCATTAATGAAGATTCTCTCCACGGGGTATAAGATAGGCTGAGTACACCAAGAGCATAAATTAATAAAGCAGATTTTCTTTTTTTTTTACCTCGGTAATACTAACACAGATGTGTAAGTTCAGGCATTTACTGTATGTGTGTGTGGGTTTATTTGCTTTGTATGTGCTTGTGAACATGTGTGACATTACAACAGCACATGCACCTGTGTGTGAATGGGTTCACTGCCTCAGGAAGGGCATTAATGTGTCGAGATGTAGCGTGTGCATTTTCTGACTTTTTTATTCAGGTGAAAATTCCTAGCGCTGCTGTCTGCTCTATAATAACCATACTTGACATTTCCCTGTCCTCCAGCCTGTGGAGCCTAGCAGATGCTTTCCATTCCAGTTGAACCCATTAAGGCCTTCTTTTCTCTACTGCATCCAGTGGCCTGTCCTTTGGTGGGACCCCTTTGAATGTAAAAAGTCACTGTTTAGCATCACAATAAAGCAAAGTCAAGGAAAGGAAATTTCTGCTGGCTGGAAAAAGGCCATAGAAAAAAAACATGCCATTGTTTGTGAGACATAACTGCTCTGTAATTCTGGTTGAAGGTCAGTGAGTGTTGACTTTTCTTCAACAACAAATAAAACTTACAGTAAAACTTCAGTTAAAAGAGTCCCATTTACTTGCTGGGTGTGCATACATGTTTTTTACAAATAAATGCAGGTCCCAATTAGACACCAGGTCATGTTCTGCAAGTGTGTAAAACCTCTTAAAGCCAAACAGGTCGCCAGCTTGAACTACTTCTCAGCCGCTTAGATTGTGCATATGAGTGATGTGCTGATGTGCAGTGCTTACTTTGTAAACCATTAGGTCACAGAGAGAGTTCTGTTCCAGCGGGTCAGAGGGAGAGAAAAGGTCACTGAATGCATCAAAAATCCACAGTGCCTGGAGCACTTTGGAAAATGTCTTGGTGTTAACTGTCATCACAAACAACTATATTTATTTACTATACATTTAATTGGAGCATTCATAATAATCACTCAAAGTCAGCAGAGGAAGGCATGTGAAAACAGCTGTTTGCAGAGCACTCTCTCTTTCTCTGCCGTTTCCCTTCTTTCCGTGGATTACTACTCTGGAATAAAAAGCCAAAACTTACATCTTCAACTTACAACCATGACAAGCAAGCAGGCTAAGAAACTGAACTAAGTGATGTCTGTTTGTCTGTCTGTGTATCAATCAATCTCCTCTGTTTCAGCACTGTGGTCCATGCCGCACCTCATTTCCCCATTTCACAGCACAAAGCCTTCTTTCTTAAGTATGGGGCTTACAGTGATCATATGCCAAAATATTAAGACACCAAAAAGCATTAAACCACATGCCAACACGTCCAAACGATTAGAGAGGCTGCTTTCAGTAATCGTAAACGTTAGTAATATCATTGCAGCAAATATCGTGACACATTTAAGAAGCAAAACTTAAATTATAAACCGAACAGAGGAAACTCTCCAGAGGAAACAGAATTTAACTTTTAGCTTCCAAAATAAATATTTTTAGGCAGCTCTGATGGAGTTTAGGATTTATCAATAGGGCAGCTACTGCGCGTTCTCTGTGTCTGTGTGCATGAGGTTGGCATGAGATGCACTCAATATGCTATTTGATAGCTTATTGTTTTAAACAAGTAATATTCATACCGCTTTTTTAATTTGATAGTACTGGGGGTTTTTTGTGCAAAAAAAATATTAAACTGGTGTCCCATATGGATGCCTGTCCCAAATAAAGGCAGGGTGAATTCAGGTGATTGAAGCATATAAAAGCCTGGGCTTCTGGGCTTTTAATTGATATACAATATATATATATACATACACATAGATAGAAATAATACAGGGAAACCTTTGATTTTATAAAGTAGCTGATTTTTAATTTGCCTTTACTATACTTGGGTCTGTGCCAAAATATGTGTTATTTTCTAGAGTTGTTTCTTCAAATTCGATCAACTCCTGTTTCATTCCGCTGACTTGCCTTGTGGGTGGCTGACCCTGAGGTTATAAAATGGTCTTGCTGTAAGTTCTGCATAGGTTTTTTTTGTTTTTGTTTTAACAGATGTATTACTATAACAATAAGAAAAGAAACCAAATATGAAACATTTTGTAATGCTTGCTAGAAACAGACAGCATTTGATTTCTGAGGGATTTTATCTTAATTAATAATAACTGAAAATTAGATCTTTCTCTTGTTTTCAACTTGCTCCTTGTCACATGCACATCTTCAAAATAGCAAAGCAAAATAATCCCACAAATTTTTATTCAGTCTGACAGAAACTTTGGTGTGCCTGTTGTTGGAAACAAGTTACCTGACCCTGCTCTGAGTTCCCCTTTAAAGCTTCAGTGTTAAAATGTCTTGCTCTTAGTTTCACAGAACTTCCCACTTTTTACATTGTTTCTAATGAAGTAAAATTTGAGGGGGACCGTAAAACATATTTTGTAAAGCCATATTAATTACCTGTAATTAATGAATCATATTAGAGCCCAGTGGGAATAGGCGTCAGAATTTTCAACACATTCAACAGAAAAAAATTGATTGACAGAATATAATGAATAATTTAGGGATTTATACAATAATCTTTGAAAAACTAAATGATAGAATAAGTGATCATTTAAAATCTTAATGCAAGTTTTGATTAAACGGAAAACATAATAACCATACTCAGCAGACTTGATTATTGTTTTGGTTTTCAGGCCATGGCGTCTGTGGATTGTCTTGATTTGTATACAAACCTGATTATTTTTCTTAACGGGGAGGTAATTAGCCTTGCTAGTTTGAATGGTAATTACAATGGCAGGCAAAGAAGAAAAAGGCTGCCTCAATGTATTTCACAAATAGTTCTGTGTTTGTCCACACAAGCAGCCACACACAGATCCTCACACTCTTATACACACAGAATCTAGTTAGCATGCAGAAACATCTCTAGCCAAACACAATTATTTTTAATGTTTGTTTGACATACTTTACCTCACATTTGCAGGCTAAAATAATAGAAAATTGCTTATTTTCTTCAGTCTTCGGTATAACATTTTCTGATGCTGGCAAAACACAGAGCAGAGTATGCAGGCATGCTGGGATGTAGCCGGCTGCATTGGCATTACTGTTTTGTGTACCTTATTGCTCTCACTTTAAGTTCCAAATACAGCTATGTCTTTATTGCACACATACAGAGCCTCTAAATGCTGCTAGAACCAAGTCATTTAATTTCCTTAAAAAGCACATATAAAGACAACATTAATGGCGGTTTCCCACTTAGTCTTGCCTCGTCTTCTTTTCTTGTTTTTAATATATCCTTTGGCTTGAATCAATTAGATGCAGTATGTTTTTCTTGTAAAGCACAAATCCAGCACCAATTATTTATGAACATGGTTATAAGCTACAAGGCTATAATATGGACCCCAGGAAGATTAGCTGTTATTTTGTAATAGCTTATTGTTATCCAAATAAACAATAAGCCTGTATGGGGGAAAAAAAAGTCCAGGACACTTTGTTTCTCAAATTTGTAAGCAGTATTGATCAAACAAAGTGGTGGTATCAGGGCTCCAGGCAAAAAAATATATCTAGGAGCCATTGGCTCCTAAACCCAAAATATTTCGGAGCCAAATCAAATTTTCAGGAGCCAAAATATAGTGATGTCATATTACATTGTTAAAGGGCTGCCTCTCACTGCCT
>JBBPCS010000130.1:13942381-13973003 GCA_037974645.1 Hollardia meadi
TGTGCAAAGCTGTCATCAAAGCAAAAGGTGGCTACTTTGAAGAATCTAAAATATAAAACATATTCTGGTTTGTTTAATATAATATAATATAATGTAGTAATATATATGTAGTAATATAAGCTCTTTTAATACATCTGTGGTCATCACTCTAAAGTCGTGTTGCGCAACAGTTCTATCTAATTGGTTACACATCAGGAATAATAGCCTACCAAGACTGAAGGCTACTTTGTTTGATGGCAAAGAGAGACTGGAGCTGCTCTGCTGTTTTCCGGATTGAAGTAAGTTGTTTCTCTTTACTTAGTTGAGTGGTTCTTGCCATAATATGGATTAGAACAGTAGTCGAATACGGCTATTCACTGTATAGACTTTAACACTTTTTTGTTTACTACATAATTCCATATGTGTTCCTTCATAGTTTTGATGTCTTCAGTATTAATCTACAATGTAGAAAATAATAAGAAATAAAGAAGAACCATTGAATGAGAAGGTGTGTCCAAACTTTTGACTGGTAGTGTATATATATGTGTGTGTGTGTGTGTGTGTGTGTGTATTGTATGTATGTATATTGTACTGCTTTTTCACACAACATATAATGATAATATGAGTTTAGTATTGACTGATAATATAATTCCATACTAAACATATTGAAAATATTACAATTTATAAGTAGGTCTACACATTCAAACTAGTAATGGTTAGTTGGACAATACTCATTAAAAAAGAAGAGAAAAACCTGCTCAATGTAATTGTTCATTGAAAGAATCTGGATATTCTAAAGTTGGTGGCTGCATTTGGCTCCAATCCGCAAATACAATTCAAAAGAAAAAGACAATCCAAATCAGTACCTAATCTAGCTAGCCTCGGCATGCTAGTCACCAGTCGAGCCAGTAGCTGATCCAGTGGGTTGCTAACCTCAGTGTGCTACTTACCAGCATAGGAAAGCTAATGACTAGCCAAGCCAGTAGCTGATCTGACTTCTCATTTCCCCCGGTCGACCTCTCAGTTACCAGCGCCGGATTATCATTGGCCAGATCGATAGCTGGCTTCGGAAAGGATATAGCCTCTGCCAGTTTCTCAGTCATATTAATTTTGGCCTTTCTCCTGCGCCATACAGGAGCTCTCATTGGCCATAACTCAATATTCAACTTTTATTCATTGTATAGCTGTACCAGCAGAATAAAGCAGATGTAGATATGTATTCTGCATGGCTACATATCACAAGGGTTGGAAGTGAAAAAATGTGTCTGTAGTTTGTGTGAACTGACCCTTTAAGCTGAGTTACAGCACAGTTCTTTTGAGCTTTCCAGACCCAATGTTTTGTGATTGGTAGAGACACCACCAATAGCGCCAATAGTAGGCATAGAGGACCAAAACGGCAAGGAAAAAGCTGAAAGGAAGGGATAGGTATGCTCAGCTGAAAGTAAAAACAAATGGAACAAACAATGTTTCAAGAGACTTATTATCTTTTTTGTCACTCTCTTCCATCTATCTCTCTCTGTAGCTTTCTCTGTCTCTTACTCTCCAATGATTTATAACAAATGTCAGTGGCAGGCGTAGCAGACTGCTGTTTTGTCCCTGTCAGAGCCAAGTAGAGCCTGAGGTAGGCAGCTTTGCTTATCAATCAAAGCCCTTCTCTCTTCCAACACCACTGTCATTACAAAGCTTCGTAGATCACCAGCTCTTCAAACCAAGGAAACTAAAAACGAAGGAAGGGTCATGTTGTCATACCAACATTCCAATCCTCTGCTGGTGTCAGATGCATGGAGAAGTACATTAAACCCAACATATCGTATGTCATATGACCTGATAAAGAAATGCCTCTACTACAGAGCCCTCTACTTGACTCTATGGGTACTACTCTCTTTCAATCTGGATCAGGTATTCACCCACTGAAATTTGTATAAACGTAGCCAGCCAATCAGGATGAGCCTATTTGAAGACATGGTCAACATATATAAGGTTGCGTCTCAGCTGCTGTCTCATCTGCCACTTTGGCAGCTGAGACGCCAAATTGTGATGGCTAGAGGATTGGGTCAGAGCATCTCCAAAACTGCAGGTCTTGTTGGGTGTTCCCTGTCTGCAGTGGTTAGTACCTACCAAAAGTGGTCTAAGGAAGGACAACCGGGGAACCAGCGACAGGGTCATGGACGCCCAATGCTCATTGATGCGCGTGGGGAGCGAAGGCTAGCCCGAGTTACAGAAGAGCTACTGTAGCACAAATTGCTGAAAAAGTTAATGCTGGTTCTGATAGAAAGGTGCCAGAACACACCGGTCAGAGTGCCCATGCTAACCCCTGTACACCACCGAAAGCGCCTACAATGGGCATGTGAGCATCAGAATAAGCGTTGCTTACCTGTCAGGAGCCAGCTGAGGTGGTTTGGGCATCTGATTTGGATGCCTCCTGGACGCCTCCCTTTGAGGGTCTTCTGGGCACATGCAACTGGAAGGAGACCCTGCGGTAGACCCAGAACTCGCTGCAGGGATTATATATCCCATCTGTCCTGGGAACGCCTCAGGATCCCCCAGGAGGAGCTGGAAAGTGTTACTGGGGAGAGGGACGTCTGGAATACTCTGCTTAGTCTGCTGCCACCGTGACCCGATCCCGGATAAGTGGAAGATAATAGATGGATGGATGGAGATGGCACCAGGATGCACTATGGGAAGAAGGCGGCAGAGGCAGTGTGATGCTTTGGGCAATTTTGCGGGGAAACCTTGGGTCCTGCCATTCACTTGGGTGTTACTTTTACATGTACCACCTACCTAACCTTTGTTGGAGACCAAGTACACCCCTTCATGGGAACAGAATTCTGTAATGGCAGTGGCCTCTTTCAGCAGGATAATGTGCCCTGCCACACTGCAAAAATGGTTCAGGAATGGTTTGAGGAACATAAAGAGTTCAAGGTGTTGACTTGGCTTCTAAATTCCCCAGATCTCAATCCATTCAAGCATCTGTGGGATGTGCTGGACAAACAAGTCAGATCCATGGAGGCCCCACCTCGCAACTTACAGGACTTAAAGGATCTGCTGCTAACGTCTTGGTGCCAGATACCACAGCACACCTTCAGAGGTCTGGTGGAGTTCATGTCTTGATGGGTCAGAGCTGATCGGTGTATAGAACACACATGGGCAAAATACGGCCCGTGGACCGTCTTGATTCGGCCTGTGACGTCCTCAAAGAAAAATGAAGCCCCCCTCTCTCTCTCTCTCTCGTGCGCGCGCAATATAGATTATACTTGGGCGGGCCTAACCCAGTTATAACATCTGCTGAAATATATTTAGTGGCCCATTTTAACATTGAATATATGTTTGGTTTTTTATCCTTCCATGAGAAGGCCATTCACGGTCGATTAACTTGAGGCTAATCAGCCCTCACTCTAATCTGGTGTGATGTCATTCAGCACCATGTTGTTTTCGATTGTTTCAATAAACTCCAACGTTTACAACCAGCCTCCTCCACACACGGTTCATCTGCTGTTGTAAAAACGGAATCACGGGTGAAAAAATCCAAAACGCATGTTGTGTTTTTTGGTGACTTTATAAAACACCCCAAAGAAAGTCGACAGAGCAGACACGGGGAGAGAAACAGAAAGAGGAGGGACGGGGCAAGCGGGGGTGTGCGCAGTCAGAGGTGTAGGGGTGTATGTGTGTGTGTGTGTGTTGGTGTGTGTGCGTATGAGGAAGAGAACTGAAGGCGAAGGTGCGCACATAAAAGTAGTTTGTGAGTAAATATTTCAATGAGGTGGAGAATTAAGTTGGATTTAAGTGTGGAAATGAAAAATAACCTATAGTAATAGGGTAAACAAATGTAACCGCTGAAACTGTGGCTAGCATACTGTGACCAGACAATGAAGGTCAGTCCGAAAACGTCCTAATTAATTTGCTATAATAAACGGCCCAATTTGTGGCCCTTCGCATACTTTGTCAGTTTAAGTCAGTATGGCCCTCTGGAAAAAATGTTACCCATCCCTGTTATAGAACAAGGCTAAAATAACATAATCTACATTCTACGTATCTCAGACAGACACTCAACGCAGGACGGCCGCTGCTGAACACTGTCTTCTGCTTGATCCCGGCCAAGGCATTCAAAGCAGTAGGCATGCAGGTCTGTGCCGGTGATGAGATCAGGACAGTCCGGGCACGCTGGAGGTTCTTGAGACGGCAGTAGAGATGCAGCCTTACCACATGACCACATCTTTGAGTAGGCTACGTTTATCCAAATTTCAGTAGGCGAATATGTGATCGTGAAATGGAATACACTTTGGAGAATAGGTTAATGACTTCGTCCAAATATGTACATTTGTTTATTTTCTGTTGGTCTCCAAATAGTACCCAAACATGATTATAGGCATAATAACATGGCTCAAGATGAGTCAATTTAAAATGCTTACCGCAAATAAAAAAAAAGTTGCAAGTGAAGTGTCCCTTGAAAATATTACAATAATAGCTATGAGAATATCACATATTAAAATGAAACTTTTACAAACCTCTGATTATTACTACCTGTGCTTTGGTAGGCTATGAACTCATTTCATGGCTATCAGCAACTTTTAACAAGAAAATCGTATTCAGAAAATAATGAATCCTAATTATGAATTAAGCAATCTGCCGTGATAAAGCAACACCAGGGCTAATCAACCTAATGCCTGCTCACCATATTAAAAAATGTCACTCACGTAGTAGTCAATAAAGGAGTCGTCTGCTCACTCAACACTATGCTAACTGTGCCAAGAGCTTTCAAGTGTGGCAAAATGAATGAAAAATACAGATTTTCAATATTTTCAAGGGAAACATCACTTGCAACATTCTATTTTATTTGCTATGGTAATCATTTTAATTTGACTCACCATGAGCCCTGTAAAGTATGGCGATAATCATGTTTGTATACTATTTGGAGACCAACAGAAAATAAACTAATGGTAACATTTGAAAAAAACAGTCATTTGCCATTCCTTTGGAGTGTGTTCTTTCATTTGGTGGAGGCATTTTTTTCATCAAAGTTCCTACACCGTAGATATGTTGGGTTTTAATGTGGTCCTCCAGTCATCTCACACAAGCTTCAACAGAACTGGAACCAAAGTCTGGCAACAAGGAGAGCATTATAGTGTTGGTATTGACACTATGAGCTTTCCTTCTCTTGCTTCAAACAAGGCTTGGCTTCCAACCTCGAGCCAACATCGTTGTCATGGAGATAGCACTTTATGATTGCACAGAAACAATCAGGAAGTGACATGAAACCTTCCAGGTGTCACTTTGTTGATAGCAGCCCTGTGTATCACATGCAGATTATTAGGTGAGCACAGTGTCTTGCTGGCACCTCTCCAGCTGCTCCTCCTACTGAACCCAACCAACCCATGTTTAAACACCTTGCCTTCTTCTCTCAGAGCACACCTACTGAGGTGTAGTTGCAATTAAAATCAACAGCACTATATATTGCCTGAGTACCTCTAAATTTCAAATCCACCGATAAGCAGATTTTTACAGGCGACCTATGTTTCCAGTCATAGTATTACATACAGGAAGTCTTGCCTTACTATTGTAATGAACATTCAGCCACTGTTTCAAAGTAACTGAACTGTTTTGATTATTTGAGGATTTGCAAGAAAGAGCCACCCTTAATTATCTGTCATTCACAAACCATTGACATTGCATTTACACACAATTAACTTTTTCTTCCTTCTTAATTCACACCACATTATTAGTTTATGATGATGATGTCTTGCTGCTTAATTACAGGTGTATTTGAAAGGTCTTTGTCTTGCAAGCACAAATTAGTTAGGCAGTTTTGTCAGATCAAAGATGGGGTGAAGTTGGTGTTATTCAGCAACCAGAGTACAGCTTGCAAAGGAAAACCGCAGCAAGTAACTTCAACCATGGGAAGCTTTGAACCGTGAAAGGCTTTCAACTGTGTGTTGAGAAGGAAATAGATCTTAAGGTAAATGTGAAAAAAAGTTTAAGATTGAAATAAGTCTGGTAGTCTACAGGTATTGCCACAGCTGCTGCCATAGGTGGTTGCAGCCATTCTAGACAATGCTCATGGTTCTTCTCAACCATAATAAAGCGCAGAAATCAAGGAAAAATGACAAAATGAGCACAATCTGAGTAAGTCAACAAAATCCGGCAGGCACGAGGCTCCGCTTTTAAAATGCTGTGGCATTGCACATGTGATGTCATGGAGATGTGCCTTGTGGCATAGAAGTATATTTTAGGTTTAATGATATGCCAGTAGATATCAAATAGAAATTGATAGTAGTTTTTAATTTGCTGATATAGATGCAAAATCCCACAATGTATAGACCTGAAAAAAATAATGTTGGGTTGTGTAAGCACTGTTTTCCTATGCTACGGTATATTACTTGGTCTCAATTCAAGAGTAAACAGCCAAGACAGAAAATGTGCACAGATGCACTTACTCAATGCAAACAAATATTAACAATTAAAGCCTATGCTACATTATGTAAATTTGCTCTGCCATCCCCTTCCCAGCCAGCAATAGAATATGTTCCCTAAAAGCAGATTAATTGGAAATAGTTTCTGCTTTTTCCATTACTCCTCTTACTTGTCGTGCACAATTACTGCTTCTGTCAAGGTTGATTTCCATTCTGCCGTACGTCATTAAGAGAATACTGTGCATTAGTAGCCTCAAATTAACTTTTTTAACAACCTTATCTACTATCTTACTTAAAGCAACAACTTAATTTTGCTGTAGTCTCTGGTTTTCTTGTTACAGTTTTGACGTCAGCAGGTACACTAAATCTGCTGTCCTACCTTGTCTCTGCATATTTTAAATTATTATATATTTTATTAAAATTATTTATATTTTAAAAATCTACACATTTTTTATTGTTGATTTACTGATTGATTTACATTACGACTTTTGTTGATTAATGAAAAGCATCAGAAGACGTCCGCGGACTGTCAGGTTTTTTCATCCTCAGATTCCAGCAAAAACATCTGGAGATGACCAATAATTTATATGGTAGTACGACCAAATGTGCACATATAATATTATGCATGCATTGAAGGCTATTTTTAATCATTTCTCATTCCTAAATATGATTAGTAGTATACAATATATGTCTGCGTTCACACATAGTTTGAGGAACAATGTGTTGGCCTGGTGACTACAGCCTCTCATGAGGGCTCATTAAACTCGCATACCATAGAATCCATCATACATAAAAGAGGAACGTGCCACACAGACTACAAAGAAAAAAACTGTACCTCAAATATCAGGATTGTATGCTGGTCAGGTATAGCCTCAATTCCAGCAAAGTGCATAAGACGAGTGGTTTGTTTTAATCTTGTTTATTGGGAAATGTAAACATGCAGTTCCAATGCTTTTTCGACTTGTAGATAAAATCACCATATTCAGTTTGCATGATCACACCACTGATTATTCAAAGTCACTCTCAAATAAGAAGAAAGGATCCTAAGGCACTCTTCTAGGGAAAAAAATGTTAAAAGCCTTTGTTCACATGGCTACATCATGAACTTCAGGGGTAGCATCCCACGTGTAGCGGCTCAAACAGCCTTCTTCAGGGTGTAATCCTCAACACACTAGAGAGCAGTGTTTATTATGGCTAGGTGATTCCATTCCATATATTTTGTGTCATTGAAAAAAAAATGGAGCCATAGTTTTCGGTATCTATTATATCAGTCCAAACCTCCTTGAAATAATGCTGGCAAAAACACGAATTCCTTTAACATATTTCTTCTGCTTGATCCCTGAGTCGAGATATTTTCTGTGGCTACAATAGAGGTTTTATTTCGCAAGTGTGTGTGTGTGTGATGTAAAAAAATTATCAGTGGTGGAGGCATTAAAAAAGCAAATTAAGTTAAACTAGGGCTGCAGCTATCGATTATTTTAGTAATTGAGTATTCTACCGATTATTCTGATGATTAATTGAGTAATCGGATAAGAAATACTTTTGCATGATTAAAAAGCAATAGTAAACATACAAAGAGAAAATGCCATAAGACAGGTCTCTTATAATTAACAATTGTTCATTGATTGCAGGGAATATGGACAGCAAGTGTAGAGCAGCCCTTCAATATAGTAAATTAATGTACATTAGTCAGTTATGAACAAAAAGTTCAGAATGTAAGAGCCAAAGTCATCATGACATATTTAGTTGTTGATTCATGATAGTTATTTACTAGTTGTACATTTGTTGCTGTTATTTTTGATGTTTGATGTGCAGTGTGTGTATTGCTGTGGTAAAGTGCGCTGCCTAGTTTTATGACAGAGAAGTCAGATGAAAAAACTAATTAGTCAGCAGTCGTGAAGGAAGGAGGTTTGGCTCCATTCAGCTCTTTTCCATTAATTTGGACTATTTGGATTACCTTTTGTGAAATACATTTTTGTTGCTACTCCATTGGATTATTTTTTTTTTTCTACAGGAAGATTGTACTTATTGAAACATTTTTGCTGTGTCAAAAGAAGGATTTATTCATGTCTGCTTGGAGAGACGAGTAAAGCCAACAAACGTTATTCTTCTGACTCCGTGTGGATTTGTAAGTAACGTGTTAACCCTTATAGTTGAGATGGATGCTCAGTGGAAATTTAAGAAATAGAAACGTGTTACCTGCTGTATTAGATTGGTGCATTTTCTGTTTCAATTGCTAACGTTACTTACACTACCAGATATTTTGGTTTCTGGTGTATTTTATGCATCACTGCGAGAGGAGAAGGTGTGTGTGAGTGTGTGTGTGTGTGTGTGTGTGTGGGCGTGCGTGCATGTGTGTGGGTGTGCGTGCGTGCGTGTGCGCCGTGACTGTCAAAATAACATGAGGCTTTCACAAATTGACGGCAGTATTTTATTTTCTGTGGTTATTTTCTTGAGCAAAACTTAGCTAACTTCGGGACATTATTAGCCACCGTAATGATTTACGTGCTTAGCTGGCCATTTCACGTATAGCCATAATTAACGTACTAGCCTTCATCTCAACCAGCAATCATATAGATTTACCGGTATGTTAAGTGCTAACATTAACATTAGCTTGTGTCAGGTCGGCTCCGTGTGAACTGGATGTGCAGACTGGATGATTTCTGCTGAGATGCTGTAAGCATGCTGTCGTGCTGGCGGTCGGCTAGTTTCACAGAGTTTTAGTTTCGTTTCACCTTGAAATGATCCCAAACTTTGGACACTTCTGTCGCTGTCTCTGGCCTGTCTCTCTGCTTCTTCCTGACTATTTTTGCTCTCTTTCTCCATTTTGCTATCCGCGCCGTCACTTTACGTTCTGCGTCCTGAGTGTTGTGTATGTCAGTAATAATCATCTGTATGAAACACAGTGTGCTGTAAATAGTCATATGAATTAAACGAAGCTTATTCGAGGAATCGTTTCAGCCCCTAAGTTAAAACTGTTGTATGAAGTGTGATATGTTTATTGTGGTCATATTGTTTGTTGCTAATGAAAACACTGGTTAGAATTAATCTATTACAGTTCTTATCAGAAACACAAGAAGCTTCGCAAAGCTCTGCTTAAGCTGCTGCTACAGGTTACTTGCACAACACAGACAGAAGCCCTTATTACAAGGAGATTGCACAATACTGCCGCAACGATGACCCTTCTCTATGCCACCTTACACTGAACAAAACAACAGCGCACCAGTGTGTGATTTTAGATAGCAAGCCAGCGCTCTACAATCAAGAGTCGTGACAAGTTAACAAAGCATCGTCAGCATCTAGTGTGATGTTCTACATACCCATCAAGCAGCGCTTTCTAAACAATGGAATGATATGGCAATAACACATGGTGGCTGATCACGTCCTCAGTTTGCAGCCATTTTATGTTGCTTTTCGTCAGCTTTGAGTTAGCTGCTGCGTGCTGCTTTTAAATGTTCAGGTTGTAGGTCATACATATACAGTAGCATGTTCACAAAATGGCACACTCCTTTCATACAGACGTTGAGTCTACGCTGTTACTACAGTACCTCTGGTGCCAGGTGAAACAACAACATAACCCCCCCCCCCCATTCCACCCTCAGAACATTTATACAGAATGACAAGGGACAACAGAGGTGCAACAGTCCCACCGTGAACAGGTTGTGTAAATGGGCCTAGAGTTTCTAACCACCTAATATCTTCTCATTCAGTCCATATCTATCTTGCAATATCTGTTCTGCCTAGCTGGCAATCCCCTCAAATCCTTCTTTCTTCATTTGTTAACCATGTTATGTCCCAAAATTCCTGTGCAAAAATACCTGTGAGGCTTTGCACAGCTTTAAATAAATAAGTCGCAGAAAATCACAAGTATAAACTAGGAATCACTAGCAAGCCTGTGTTCAAGATATTTTGCATCACATTTCATCATTTACCTATCTTTATATGTAACACAGCCACAAAGCTGTTTGGTGTACCATTTTATTTTATTTTATTTTGAAACCAAGGTGAAATCATTCAGCATACTGTTCAAAAATGCAGAGGGCACACTGTCAAAAATTCTCATCATGTTTACCAGTATATCAAAGTGTCTCCAACACTGATGCATGATGAAAAATTGATGAATTAAAACTGTAGCTATGGGAATTACTTTCCCACTGCAAAGGTTATCATCTCAACTGAATTTCTTTTACACACCTTGGTTTTATTTGTATCCTTTGCAAACTGATGCAACATAAAGCAAATTTCTTCTACTGCATATTATAATGAATACCAGCTTAAACCTGTACTTCCATGGTATGTTTATTCATTTTAAAGTCTTTTGAGCTTCATCAGTTTGATCAGTACTTTAAAAACGTAACTCTGCATGTGTGCATGTCTGTGTGTGTGTCTTTTTGAACATGCATTTTTGTAGCAATCGCATTAAAGATAGAGCAACTTTTATCTACATTTTGCTAAAATACACATCTTTCTATTTACCTGCAGTGCTGCAGCACCTACTGTGTGTAGAGATTCTTATGTTAAAATATTGTTCAGCAAACTTGTAATATGACTCCCCCAATGGAAATGCCAGTTCAACAGTTTGTTCTCGGTTGATTGGGCCACCACTTCGGCCCAGACTGAAATATCTACTATTGGATTACCTTGAAGTTTGGTGTGCACATTCATGGTGCACAGAGGTTGAATCCTAATAACTTTGATGATCATGGGACAGCCATTTGTGTTTTTGAGTGAAATGTCTTGACAACATTGGATGAATTGCAATGAAATTTAATACAGATATTCATGTCAATCTTAACATGTGTTGCAAAAACTTTGCAGATCCTGTGATTTTTAGTCTTGCCCATCATCAGGTCAATGTTTTAACTTATCCAGTACTTTGGTTTATGATTAAATACCTGCATAACTAATCACATTCCCACCATTCTCAGCTATAGTTTGTTATTAACACCTGTAAAAAAAAAAAATGTGCTAACTAAACCAAGTTGGTGAAGATGGTTGGCATAAACCTGCTTAACATCAGCAAGTTAGTATTGTCTTTATGAGGGTGTTAGAATGCTGACGTTAGCAGGTACAGCCTCACAAAGCTGCTAGCATGGCTTTGAAGTACAGTTAATTAATTATTAATATAATGGCATGGTTGTTCTTGGCCTGTGAAGTTGACTTGGGGAGTATAGGAATTACAAATCGAGGCATTTAAAGGACTGAAATGGACCCTTGTGCAACTCACCACTATTTGTATGTAAGAGTCCCATTTTTCTGTTACTGCAAAAGAGAAAATTTCTATTCTTTGCTGATAAAGCCTCTTTCTTTAGCTGTCAGAGTCGACTAGTAGCTGTCTCTCACAAGAAAAATAATGACAATGGAGGGGGAAGACAGATATAGTCTTTAGAGGTAGAATAAAAGGAGATATCATCAATAGAAATTCAAAAATTTAAAGATCAGTAAAAAGAAAAAATTTGATTTGAGAGACAACAATAACGAGAAAGGAAAAGTAAATATTACGAGGTAAAGAAAGAAATGTAACAAGGTTAGCTTAAAAGAGAAAATGAGAAAAATAAAACTGAGTGGCTTTTCTCTATAATTAATGCATCAAACTGTCCCAGTCCTACCACAAATATCATCAAATGAAAAGGACACATTCACCTGTGTTCATTAGCCCTGTCCACTTTTCACTTCAAAGTCTGACACATTGTTGTGTCTTTTTCACCCTGTTCCACTCTGCTGATTCGTGGTTAACATCTCTTACTGGATCATTAAATGAAATTGTTGTGTGTGATTTCATTTAGAAAATATCACATCTTTTTTTTTCTTCCTTTTTATTATAACAAAGCAGTGATTATGCATGATGACACTCCGTATTTGAATATTTTAATGTGGGAATGTGTTGTTGATTTTCTTTGTCTGTGTCTCTCATAACTTAGGGGAGAAAAGAGTTGGGCCAAGGCAAACACACAACACACTGGCCTCTTTGTACCATGCACAAAACAGACTCAAGCACACATTTTAAAACAAATAAATTGTTTCATCCCTTATATGCTTCTATGGACTCCATTGTCCATTACATTGTATCAACCTCTTGTTATCTAATAGGATGATATCTTTCACAGCCTTACTCTGCCTTTACCAGATTCTCGTGATGTACAATGCAGACTCAGGAGCACTGTCCTCCACACTGTTGTTCACTACAACATTGATGCGTTTAATTAACTTTTTCATTAAATATCAAAAATGCCTCTCTATTACTTACCCTCTGTATCTCCTCTCTTTCAGACAGACATGCATACAGTCTCTCTCTCTCTCTCTCTCTCTCTCTCTCTCTCTCTCTCTCTCACACACACACACACATACACAGAGAAACACAATTTTTCCTCCATCACACTCCTATTCCCATGTTGACCGAGATGACAGTTGAAACCACTCCCTAACTGGTTGGCTGTCAAGTACCATTTTGCCCCTGTCATTCAAATGTCTTCACCTGACTATGTCTCTTTGTCAACCCATCTCAAATCATTACCTCAGGGTCAGAGCTGTTCCATTTCAATTCCAGGATTTCTGTGCTTTTCAGAATGTAAAAAAACTCAATATAGAATGACTTAGAAGAAATGAGAAGAAATGTTCTATTAACCCAAATATATTTCCTTTCCAAACTTTCTATCCTTTCTTTCAATCAAATTTACAGCTCTACCATAGTGAGAGATATTGTTGAATCTTAGGGCCACTGGTGACAAAAACAAACAATAAAATGAAATCTTTACAGCAAAGTCGAAAACGAAGTTGTCAATTCAAGACAATGAGAATGCAGTAAGAAAGTAATGTTGAGAAAGCTGTAGGATTGTGAGAAAATATTGTAAAGCTATGAGACAAACTCTAAAGGTTTCACCAAAAAAGAAATAATTTACATAAAGAATGAGATGGTGGATTGTAGAGATGGAGGAGACAGCTCATTCCCTCCCTCTCTTGTTTGTCTGTGAGCAGTGAGCTTCAACCCTTTTCTGACACCAATAACCTGTGTTTTTTTTTTTGGCTCTGCACTCGTTGACACAGCTGACCGGCAGAAACTCAGCCCACTCTAAGCCTTGAGCCGCTGCTCAAAAACATGCCAGTCAGGCAGCTTGTTTTTGTTTTTCATTTATTTTATCTGAACATAAGACATATGTTTTCATACCACTTCAGATACTAAATTATTCATACCATCTGATAAAATTCAGCGAAGAAAATCAAGCCTAATTCATTCAGTAGTATACAAAATCCTATGATAAAGAGGTGTTTAAGTATTTACTTAATGGTGAAATGTATTCAAAAGAATAAATCCAGCAGTCCCGTCATTTTGATATATTGTATTAAAGCACAACAAACTGTTCATATATCCATTTTCATCTGTTGTATTTTATTAAAATATCAAACTTTTTTTCTAATGTAGTTTTTCCTAACATTCTGGCTTTTTCTAAAAGTATATATACATTTATATTTTTGTTTCCAATTTTGGCCTGCAAAAATTAGGCATTTATTTTCCTTTTTTTCTGGAACACAGAATATTAAAAATACTATCAAGGCTCCTTTGCTGGATTGGATTAGTGAGTAAAGGAAACACATTTTAATATGTAGCCAAATAAAATGACCACTTTCAAACTTAAAGGAAAATGGAGGAAAAAGAGATAGGAGAGTTGGATTGATAAATAAGAGATGACGGAAAGGAAGAGGAGAGAGGGAGAATAATGTAACAGGGCCAATCATGCCCCAGTGGTTCTACTAATCATGCAAACAAGGTCACTGTCCGCCTGAGCCAAACTGGCAGGCTATATGCATGCATCAAAGGCATTGCTCTCTCTCTCTCTCTGTCTCTTCCCTTTGCAGCATTTTCTTCTTCTGTTTGGGTCACTCAGTTAATCAGTCGGACATGCGGGCAGCTGCCCACACACGGGCTCACTGGAACACCAGAATTATCAGTGGACATACAGTGTATTATATGCTTTGTTATTTAACCTACATGTTATCAGAAGAGGGGGACTAACATTAATAAAACACTTTTTAAGGGAGCTAATTTTCTAGCTTCTAAAATTGCTGCTTTTTCTTCGTTTTTATATCTTTGTAAATGGAATACCTTTAAATTAAGCTAGATAGAATAGAACTAAGACTGTTAATTAGACAATATAAGCAATTTATATGTCACTTTTTTTTTTTTTTACTGTTTTCTGTCTTTTTATAAGCAAATCAAACAAGAAACTAATTATAATCGTTGGTTGTAGCCCTATTATATCATTTCCATGAATACCATTTTTGTTTTGGGCGCTACACACCTTTTTTTAAAAAAAAAATCTTTGGATCTTAGGGCCCTATATAAATGGCATATAGTGGAAGTCCATGGTGCAAGTTCATTTAGGGTATGTCTATCTCCATTTTGCTAGTTAAACAGCACATAATCTGGGTGCGAAGTAGGGCTCAAGGTGCAAAGGGGTTGCATTTAGTCCCATAGGTATGTTTGGGGCGCAACATAAATTAAACCAATCAGAGTGTCCTCTCCCATTCCCTTTAAAAGACGTGTGCCTGCTCAGAGTGCATTGCTATTTAAACAGCGGCACTCGCCTCGCTGAGGGACAGGTATATGGTCTTTGGCCGGTGGACCCTCTCCCTCCTCTGTCTCCCAATCCTCTGTCCCATCAACAACTCCATTTGACTGCATATGAACAAATGATATCTTTAACTGAGGGCTGCTGCGCGTTCCTGTGTGTGTAATAGAGATGCGCAGATTGCAGTGCATAGATTGGGTCATAAACATTAGCATTCTGATTAATAGCAGATTGGATGCAGATGGGTGAAGTAATACATTATAAATGAGGAAAATACTAATTACATTACCTGTAGTGATCCAACAGAAGCAGAAACGATACATGTGTCTCCCCATTAAGAGACTTGTGTGCATTTTCAATTCATTAGTTATTTAAATATCCCAACATGACCGATCAGGATCTAATTTTAATTACTGTTCTGTGTTCTTCTAAACATCAAAACATCACACACACATGGTCCAGATTCAATAAAATTGTTTGGAGTAAAGCTTAAAGTTAAATTGTGTTTCCTCTGGAGACTTTCCTCTGCCCTGACAAGTTTATAACTTAGTTTTGCTGCTTAAGTGTCCAACGATATTTGCTGCAGTGAAATTACTTTAGCGCGCATGAAAACGTTGAAAATTACTGAAAGCAGCCTCTCTAAGCCTCTCAATCCGGGCATCATTGTGTAACAAGCATAGTTTACACCCATTGTGAAGGTGCCTGTGAACACGCATTTTACTATCTGAATAATGTGCCATTTAAATAGCAGGAAAAATAATAGCCAATGACTTCAGACCAGTTTTTTTTTGGTCACTGACACAATCACTTTCTTCCACCACAAGATAGCAATGCACCATCAATGTACCTGACCACACCTCATTTTAAGACCAACAAGCCTATGGATGTACAAATGGGTGCAAGTACATTTGCTACTGACACAACGTGGGTGCTGGGCGTGAAAATGAAAACTGCGTCAGTCGGAAACTACTTGCGCTGTGCTGTGCGCGACTTTTCTATGGCCATAAGATAGAGCCCTCAGACTTTTAAGGTAGTCTTGTGGACAAAAAGAGTTCTTTACTTAGGTAGATTTGGAGTCTTAATTTATTACTGATCAACAGTAGCTTTCATTGCAATCAGAGTAATTCCAAACTGGCTCAGGATTTGCCTATTGTGCATTATACACAGCGTGAATGCATATTGTACTTGCAACTGCGAATGGCAAATGATATAAAACATCTGCTGGTTCAGTTTCATTTTCTCAGACATTTGTGTAATCATCAAATTCTCTCTTTCTCTCTGTTACTCGCACAGACGCACACAGCTCTCTTGACAGAAACCCTCATGTTTCCCCTGCTACCCTTAATTGGTCAAATTGTGATGATAAGACAAATTATATAGTATATTTGACTGTTGAAAGCAAAGCTAGGACACTAAGCCTTCATGGAGGGGCTTTTCATAAAGTTGATGAATCATATCATTTTGCTGTTTTGATTTCCTCAGCCAAAAATCCACAGTTAAAGTTAATTTTTATCTTTCCGTCAGTCGATTTCATTAGTTTGCTACTGGGTTTGCATAATCTTTAATATTTTCCTCTTGTTTGAGATTTTATTAATAGAAATTGCCCTGAAGATGTCTTCGTGAGAATATCAGGAACCAACACATTACTAGTGTTAAAGGTCCGGTATGATTTGATATTTACTGAAAAATAATATCATTTAGATATGTTGTTCAAAGAGCAGATTTCAGTTAGAAATCATGGCTTTGATACTTGACTTCAACTGTCTGTGGAAGGTTGTCCACACCACCACCAGAAGGAGTTACCTTTGCAACCTTTGTTACCGGGACAAGTAATATACTGGAAGCTACAAGTTTGTGATTTCTCAAGGAGGATTAGATTCATCCCGGGTCCTGACATGGTCAACACACTGATGACAAACTACATAAATGTGAAGTATCATCCATCACACGCAAGCACACACATCGACCAATATTGTCCCAGTGCCCTTAAAGGAAAAGCTCTGTATGTGTTTATGGCTTTAAGTGCTGTTGGCAGGTGAAAATAAATCCCACTCTCCTTCCCTGTGCCTTTTCTGTCTGAGCACTTTTCCCTCTTCTTTCCTCTTTAAGTCATGTGTTTTAATCTTTCATACAGCCCTGCTCATTTTATCCTCATTGTGTCCTCTTGCTCTCTCTCTCTATACCGTAGAATGTGATGTATTCCACCGGTATATGCTGTATGTCTTCCTTCCCCTTTGATACTCTGACCACTTTCACTACTAAGAGCCAAATGATAAATCACATTAGATTCACAGTTACAGTTGTCACTTGAGCCCAAGGAATCAGCAGTCCCTGGCTAAAGCATGCCCCTCTTAGCATATTCTTCATAGTGTAGGCCATGATTAAAATCACAGCTATTAAAAATTTTAAATCAAACTCGAATTGCATTTTTGATGTAAAACAATCGAATTTGCAGTCCTACGAGCAGTTACTCCCCATTTACCCATCCACACTCTGGTGACAGATGAAGACTTAATGTTCTGCAGCTTGTTCCCAGTATATACAATTGCCAAAGCCCCTGCCACAAAGGTACTTTGTCCACTTGCTATTGAAGTGTCTTTTGCATAAAAGAAAGAGGGTAAGGAAAGGAGGGAGGAGGAGTAGTGACATGGGAGATGCATTGCAGTCCACCAGAATGAAAAGCCTCCAATATTTTCAAACAGGAGCCACAGGAGAGGAGATATTAACATGAATTGTGCATACAGTATATGCTTGTCTGTGTTCTAAGGCCATTTTGCTAAAAGTGCATGTGTATAGTTGTTCTCAAACAGGCCATCTAATCCGCTTATTACAAGATCCAGGTACAGTAGTTGGGTACAAGAATTCATAAGCTACAGCAGTGTACTTTGTGCTAGGTGTCTTGTTTTTGTTGCTAAAGCAAGGTGAAAAGTTGATGTTGGAAGTACCAGTATGTGTGTGAATGTATAAAAAAATTAATGCATCATTACATTATGTGATCAAGTTAGCCATGCCTGCACCAGTCTTGCTGCATTTAAGGAGGTACGTGTTGGTGATGGAAGAGGAAAATAAGCTAGTTTTCTTCTTTCTCTGAATCTTTTGTGTTTACACACAGCGGTCACCATGTCCATGCTGAGTAGAAAACATGGGCTCAATAAAGATTATACGTAGGTCTCGTACTTCTCCTCTACCCACCTATGGCAATGAACCATTAGTAGTCACCTTCCAGAACCACACAGCAGCCTGTTCCAGTAGGTGGCTGTGTTGATTGCACTGGTTTTGTTCCAGGTAAACCTGTATGTGAGGCTGTTTGTGTACCTCAACCAAGTATTCTGGTCAGACCTTGGTGATCGCAACGAGGGCTGCGCAATAAAACATTCTTGATAGGGATCCGAAATTTACGTCGATAACGATGATGAGCTTCCGACACTTTTCCTTGTTATGGCTAAATCTTACAGCCTATCACACCGCAGAATAGCATTTCACGCCGTGTCTACATTTCCCTGCAGGCTCGGGTCTCAGCAGGGTCTTAAAGGCATAAACACGACCAAAAAGGCACAGAATAAATATATTTATCTACATTTTGCAACCTGGCGGAACAGAGTGTGCTTCTGTTTGTGATCAACATTCTCCTTCCACCTATGATCAGCAGCTGGGAAGTGACACGGGAACTTCTTGAATGTTTAGGAGCTGCCGTATTTATTCATGGGCAAACTGTATCCTATACTGTAGATTAACTGCAGCATTTCCCATAGGTTCATTTATTTATGGCGGCCAACCACAATATCAGCACTGCCCGCCACATATTAATTGTCTATTTTTGGAGCTGCACACCCCCCTCTTGTTCTTTTTCACTCATTCTCTCTTTCTCTGTTCCCCACATATAGAAGTTACTCGTGTGGGCTGCCCAGTTATATTACCATATGCCGAAGTATATTTTGTGACCCATTTTAACGTTTTTTATATATATTTTTTTGTATCCGTCCAAGATAAGGCCGTTTATGATCGATTAACTAGTGGCCAGTCAACCCTCACTCTAATGTTATCCCTCTACTGACAATCGCACATGCTCTGCAGAGTAGGTATTATGTCCCTCCCTCCTCCTATATTTAATACAAGCCTCCTTGTTTTAAGCTTGTAAGTTAACCTGGTTGGTGCAGTGCCATTCAGTACCACGTTGGTTTTTATTGTTTATAAGCTCCAACAATTACAACCAGCCTCCTCCACATGCGGCTCACCTGGTGTTGTGAAAACAGAATCGCGGGTGAAAAAAAGACGTGGCGTTGTGTTCTTTGGGCGATTTTATAAAACATGCTGCTGATGAAAAAGTCCACAGAGCAGACACAGGGAGAGACAAACCGAAAGAAGAGGGGCGGGGCAAGCCAGTTTGTCTGTGTGTGAAGAAAAGAGAACTGAAGGGAAAAGCAAGGTGCGCACATATAAGTAGTTTGTGAGTCAACACCATAATAAGGTGGAGAATTAAGTAGAATTGAAATCTTGAAATGAAAAATGACCTATAGAAATAGGGTAATCAATGTATTCATCAAAATATTATAACACTACTGCCACTATACAACTTCACATACACCTATTTGCCCTAAATGTAGCCACTGGCACTCTTTCTCTTTTGCTTGACCACACGCACTACGAGCCACAATAATCTTGTAATACAATCATATGCATCAGTGTTGATGGAAAAATAGATCCGGAATACTCACACATGTCAAGGGAAAACCGCACACTGCTTTTGGCTGCTTCCTTGCTGCTGATGCTTTGAAATTCGTGAACAAGATGAAACCAGCCATGCGAGCGTGACGCTGACGTGACGGCTGTGGCCTAGACGCGGGGATTGAATGCACGTTTTTGTACAAGTAGTTATTTGTGCAGCGGATAATTTTGCAGCCGTGTTTTGTTTAACAATAAACCATTGGCTCTTTGACAGATTAGTTGTACCTTATATCAAACTAACTAGTTGTGTTTCCCTTAAGTAAAACATTCTGTGTCCCAATGCACAATAAGTAACTTAAATAATGCGTTACTTATTGTGTTAATATGCAACTCTTAATTCAATATAACAACTAATAATTCAACCATTAATTAATGGTTGAATGAACCATGCGCATCTCTCCAGACCCAGCCACAGTGTCGCTGAGAAAAGAGGTCCAGCCAAAAAATGTAATACTGGCAAAAATGCACCTTGGAAAAATAAGACTTTCTTATCAAACACGTTGCCATTCTGGTGAATTTGGAATTATTATTTAAATAGTTATTTGCTAAGATTGTTTTTGCAGACCAGTGCTGAATATGTGCATGCTGTACAGTAGATAACACCTTTGGATCTTAGCCGATGTTTAAGCTGGTTCTTCTCCTGTTATCTTCCTCCTGGGTCTAGAGATATCTGATTGTGTCCAGACTGAAGCAATTAATGTGGTTTGGCAGATATGAAATCATTGCAAACAAAATCTGATTTGTACATGCCTGATCTGGCCATCACCTAGTGTACTCTCTCCCTACTACATGTCATTAATTTTACTTTTGTATGCCATATTCCTTTTGCAGTATTTGTGTGAAAGTGTGTCAAAGTCTGCATTCATTGCAAGAATCTTACCATCAGAATATCGATTTTCTGTAACACTGTGATTAGTAGTGTTTGCTGGGGTTAGAGAATGGATTAATACATTTCAATTAACCCACCGACAATAAGACTCCTAAGAAGAAAGGCTGTATACTCACAGGTTTGCAACCAATGGTGTAGCTTCACTGGCTCGTCTTGTTTGGAAGGTAGAGAGCAGCATATTCTTGATAAAGCAATTCTCTCAAACAAATGAATGTGTTATTTACCCCATAAATAAACAAGTTGAGTGGTACTGTGTCATCATTTCTGTTGCAGCAAGGTGACAAACTATACGATAGAACTCAGTTTTGATAACGTAACCAGTGAAATGTATCTTAAAGATCCCCTCCACACATGTATTAAGGTACACATAAAAATTATCTAATGTGACATTGGTTTTTGTTCTGTTAGAAAAGTAAAGTTAATACATTAACATCCTTAAAATGGCACCCTTTAGGTCTCCCTCATTAAATTCCAGAATATATAGATATGCAAATATTTAACTGCAGGACACAAGATGGTAAAGTCACACTGTAAAGTCCATTCTCAGTGTATGTGCACTGGAGGCTTCAAGTTTCCACATCACACTTGTGTACGCTGAATATTGGACCAGGATTGACTATTTGTGATGTCAGAAACCATGCTTGTAGGCCCTCTTATAATCAGATCTTCAGTTAACACAGAAAAAATGTACGCTTTCAGCAATGAATGTAAAAACAGCCAAACTCACACATACATCATTCTACACAGTAAAACGCAAACATCCAACTAAAGGAACAAAAAGAAAAACACATTTTTTGACTGGATGGGGACGTTAAGGATCAGTCACATCTGCCCTAATTATACTTTTCCTCCTATAAGCACGTGTTGCTTTTTAGAACTTATGTTTTGTTTTGTTTGTTGTTGTTTTCTCTTCGTATAGCAGGAGTGTAACAAGTTGAATTTCTCTGGATATTTGCATGATTGCTTCAGCTGGCGTCTGTCTTTCTGTTTATAAATGTGACATGTTTTTACTCTCAGACTGGGCTGGTGTTTCAGTAATAAATCAAAGGTTTCACACCCCTGCCCTGTACCCTCATATACTATTTACACTAGTCATTATTTGTTTGCGCCTTTACTTATTCAAAACACATTTCTCCCTGTACTAAAAACATGCATTTATTATAGCTAGCCCTTTTATTTGTTCTGAGGGAAGTTTGTGCAGTTGTTAGAAGTTTTGTGACTATTAAATTGTACTCCCTAGCTTGACTATTTACTCTGCGAAATCATAATGAGGTAGCTATTGTTAAAACAAACTGTTGTTTAACTAACTTTCCAAAGCAGTCAGTAGTAACACATCCCTGCATAGCCCAGCTCTCACCCCTTGTTTTATATCTCCTCTCTGATCAATGCAAGCAACAGAGAAGAGCACCAAAGCTTCCCTGATTGTTCCTAGACGGACGATGTTACATGCTGTCATGGTGCATTGTCGTTTTTTCTGAAGTTATTTACTTGCTTGTTTCCCCCTCGATTTCTTCTTTGTTCCTGTGTTTGTCTTGTGTGTGTTCTTTGATTGGTGTTGTGATAATTACAAGAAGGATTGTGCCGCAGGCGCTCCTGTATACTCAGATGTCTCACACTGAGCCATTGTTCCCTTCATTGGATGATTAAAGAAAACAAATACACATCTAGGTGTTACTTTGTACGTCCGATTGTGCTGAATAAATGGCACAACTGTAGGAGTTCATAATACGGATGTGAATCTGTTGCTCAGACAATCGTTCAATACCCATCTAGATAAATAGTAAAATATTTAATTTACTGTTTAGGAAGGCAATTATTCAACAAAATGTGATACAAAAGTAGAACTGGAATTCCTTTGCTGCCATGTTTTTGTATGCATTGACTTTAGCAATCAGTTTCAACCACACACAGCATGGAGCAACATTTTGATATCTTTACTTGTTTCAGGTAAGGAAAGCAGTCATTTTCTGTTACCGGGATAGCTGACAACAAGTTGTGCAGCTTAATGAGGTTTCGCAACTTAATCATTAATATTCAACAATTGTCTTTTTTGGGATTTTGTTGGCCTGAATCCCTCACAAAATTAATGGGATGTAGGACAGCATAGTACTCCCCCCCTCCCCCCCTTTCCCCCTCCTCTATT
Source organism: Hollardia meadi (assembly GCA_037974645.1). Classification (NCBI taxonomy): domain Eukaryota; kingdom Metazoa; phylum Chordata; class Actinopteri; order Tetraodontiformes; family Triacanthodidae; genus Hollardia; species Hollardia meadi. Next base: position 13,965,092 of record JBBPCS010000130.1, read on the forward strand.
TAGCAAAGGCTGGTGGGCACATGATCTGAACTCTCACTGAGTTGGCAAGACTGGCAGGTACAAGAGAGGGAAACACACAGAGTAAAAGACATTAGCTGCTTTAAAAAAAAATGGTACGCCTGTCATATCAGGCTTTTCTGATACAGAAAGGCCTGCATTGATTCAGCTGTGATTCCCTCCCAGCTTTGGCCTGATTCAAGCAGTTTGGGTCGATGCAGCTGTATCTTAGACATTAAGCCCGGCACATTGATTTGGTGAATCGTGACACCCTGTGTGTGTGCGTGCGTGCGTCTGTCTTTGCTTTGATTCCTTTGAAGGTTTTTATCTATGAAAAAAAGCCGTGAATGTGGATTTTAAGCATGACTATATACAAAGAAACAAATTACCCTCAAATTACATCTCCAGTTCCACATCTGCTCCAAGTGTTTCTGTAGGTCAGGTCTAACATGAGCACTGAACTAGCAAAACAATTCATTTGTGTGTAAGACAATTACTTTGTCAGCAGGACTTTTTGTGATTCTCTGATTGGTGATGCAGTCATGTATGGATGTGTGCACATATTTATTTCAAGCCTTTCTTTCTTATTGTCAAACCTTTAAACATGTTTTAAACCTTTTGGCAGTGTTCCTTTGTCAGCCATTTACAATATTAACCCCGTCTTTAGTCCACTCTGCCACTGACTCTTTGGACGTGACATAGAACATGTCTGTAGCATTGCTATGGGCCCCATGGGAGCTCATAGAAGGAATGAGATGGATGACACACTTACAGTAAAGCATTGCCTTCTCCCTTAGGCCAGATCTGTTAAGAATTTGTTTGTGCTAAACCATCAATAAATGCACAGATATTACACACATTTACTTTACAAGTGATGGGATTTTTGTACACTTTTAGATGTTGACGAATATTTTTTTGTGGACACAAACACACCTATCCTATTGCACACACACCTATGTACCCACTCACACACTTCACACTGAGGTCACTGCTACACGTCCCACTTGAAAGCTTGTAAGTTATCCCCTGGGTGTTTGCCAACAACTGGTGACAAAATGAAGCTCCACCATTTCAATATGTTTCCTCATCTGTAGAGGGCACACACCTCTGTTCATCCCTCTATTGATTTAAATCAATATGGGCCAATCTCATCAACACCACTGTCCTTGGCCTACAGATGTCTTACTAGCGAAAAGGACTTGTGTGACGGTGTGTGATGAACTACAGCTTCTTTGAGAGATCCATACCTTCGAGGTGATTGGGTTAATGTGTTCCCCTGAGCCATGATGTGTACAACCTTTTATTTTACCACATCATTTGTCTGCTGCATTGATTAGATGTTCGTTGAATGGAACAAGGCTGTCCATAAGGAATATGAAATAAGCATGTATTTGGCTGCACACACTCTACTGAATGGCTGTGTCCATTTACATGTGTTTGGCTTGTGTAAATATATTATGATATGTTCTTCAGATAGTTGTGTGGACCACTGATGCATGTATTTTTAATTGCCAGGCCTGCATGAGAGTTAGAGGAAGAGGCCCCTGGACAGAGACTGAGCTAAACTCAGCCGTGCTGCCCTATCACTTAATTTGTTCCCTCTCTGATTGCTTCCCTCGCTCTCTCACTCTTTCTGTGTGTCTCTCTCTGTGTTACTCTGGGTGATTTTAGCTGACCTTCATTGGGACACGGCCATGATTCTGACTGCATTGATATGTCACTGAGCTCCAATGGTTCAGGAGAACATAGCAAAATTACCCTAAAGCATATGGCGGAGCCATGTGAATTTCTTTCCTGAATTTCTTTCGTTTCATTAAAAATTTATACACACTAAATTCTTTGCTAATTTAGGATTTTCTCTGGAGAAACATGATGCTAAGACAGAACCTAACTTTGCTCGTGTGTAAAGCACTTAAAGCCCTTCAGCCATAGATTGAGGAAAAACTCAGTGACTATGATGTGACCCACACGTTTGTGATGGGTTGTTTTGAACTCTGGATGACTCACTTCTTTTGGCTGCCTTTTCTAATTAGTGAAGCCAGAAAACCCAAATGTGTCTGTGTTTAACAGCAAAGTAACAATGAAGTCTTTGGAAGCTTTTACTTTGAAGCAGCTGAAGGAAGTGTTAGGTTTGCATAAACAGTATCACAACATAGAAAACATAGTCTCTGCATGCACATGCTACTCTTTGTTCACTTGCAGTATCTTCTCCTTGATGTATCATGTCTGCTGTAGGGATATTTATTTGTTCTTTTATGTCTTTAATTTGGCCCAGACTGTTGAGAAACAAACAAAAAAAACACTTAAAGACTAAGGCCTACCTTAGTTTTAAGTAGTGTAGTGTATTGTATTTATATATATATACATATATATTTCCTCATATAATGATCTCCCAATTTTATTTTGATGGTGTTTAGCTCATTTGTTTAGTTATTTATTCACGTAATGTCACCCTGTATTGAACCATCTTGACCTGATGTTTTGCCTGTCTCTTAAATTTAATTCTTGTATGGGTTGATTTGATCTAATTTTTTTTGCTTCCAACTGGTGGGTGTCTGCACACGCACTCCTGCCCACAGGCTTTTGCATGAGTATGTCATGTTTATTCATCAAAGATTATGTCTGAAATCGAGTGGAAGCATAACATTAGCATATTGTAAATTTTAGTTAGTGGTTATATATAAATCCCTTTTTGTGCTCTGCATCACTAGGTCTGGCTTGAGTCTTCATAAATGTTAACTTAATTTTTTTATTTAATTGATATTCCATCACTATGAAATAAATACATTTAATACCATTCGGTTTACATAGTGAAACATTGACCATATTTAACCAGTAATGTGCAGTGGCCATAGATGCTCACAAGTCTTTTTTTGTAAGTTATGTCTCAAGTCTTTGCGCTATAGTCCAAGTCAACTCTAATCCCACAGCTTAAAGCAAATGAGAGAGCAGGGATAAAACCAAGTGAACCACAGCCAGCACTCTATGCAAACAAGTGTGGAAAGAAAACAAACACTCATCTTTTCAAAACATTCAAACATCAATCTAATCAAGTTAACCTCTTTAGCTACAAAGCTTGTAGCAAGCATACATTACATAGCTGATGCTAAGCTAAACTCAAGTCAAGTCAAGTCATATCAAGTCATAGTTTGTGGGACTTAGGTCTCTTTTTTTTTAATCAAAATTTTGCAATGTCTGCCATAAGACATAAGATTTTTTATTAGAACAATTAAAGCCCTTTTTGTTAAATAGTTAATATCAGGGAAAGGTCTGTTTATTCTTATTGTATTAATACTATTTATATTACACCTACAATATGTATTGCCAAGTCTTATTAACTCTGAGTCAAGCATAATTTAAGTTATAAAAAATCCCACCCAGTCTCAAGCAATTTCATTAATCTCGTATTAATGAAATAGCTTGAGGCTGGGTATTTTTTTTGCAGTTTTGAACTAGAGAAAACCCTAAAAAATCTCAGCTATACTTTAGCACACTTATTGTATGCTGGTCCAGTTGCATATCTTCAAAAGGTTTCCCAAGTACTAACTTACATGTCCTAATTGTCTGGCCGCTTTTGTAATACATCAAAGAGAAATCATCTTTTGGAAGGAAGTCCGAGCTGAGCAACATGGTGAACTTGATACCATTCTGCATTCTCAAATTCTCCTCATGACGAAATAAATATCTGTTAAATTAATGCTTGATTTTTGTTGGTATTGTATACCTTGGCAAAGCCTGTTTAGGTGAAACACACGCACAGACACACACGCTCTTGCCACACTGTCTATTCCTCACATTTTGATTAGTCTATGTTGGGGTTTTTTTGTTTGTTTTTTAATAAATTTAAGTCAGGATCACTTTGATCTGACTGAGACTGTACTGTCAGAAGCAGGCTGCCCTGCAGTCTGCCTCCACTCATCTTGCTGCATCTTGTCAAACGTTCTGCTATTTTGCTCACTTTTTGAGATGAGACATCAGGTCCATTTTACTGTCGGAAGGAAATGGACAACCATCGTCTCTAAACGGTAGTCCGTATGATTCTTTAAGAAGAGATGAGGTTGAAGGACAGCTCAGGGGTGAGAGTTATAGTACCAATAAAGGAAAAAGAATTGTGAGTTCCAGACAGTAGGGGAGAAAAGGGAAGCAAATGAGATAAAGTAGGCAGGAAGAAGTGCGCATTTGTTCGAAAGAGAGAGCGAAACCTTTGTTGATGGAAACAGGCTGGTTACCAGATGGGTTTTGTCAGCGAGAGAGGGAAACAGAGAGTGCGAAATAGTTAAGAGATGGAGGCTGATGTGGCTGTCTGTAATGCGATATGGCAGATGCGATTTTATTTTTAGGACACAAGGCCCCAGAACGATAGGTTTTATAGGTTTTGAGTGGGTTGATCTTTTTAAATATTCAACTTCAATGAAATATGGAGCATGACTCCGGGCTGTTTGGAATTCATAAGTCTGTTTGGCAGGACTGGCCCTGCATATTGAGAGCTGTCAGAGTCAGCCGAAGTGTTAAACACAAGCTCTCAGCTGGCAGTAGAGACAATGGCAAAAAAAATCTACCTCAGAGGAACTACAAAAGAGACAAAGAATGGAAGTCTTAACCTTAAACCTTAAACCTTTTGATGTTGTGTGGGAGTTTTCAGTATCTGTTGATACAACAGTGGGTGATCCTATCTTGTGTGGCATTATGGGTGCAAAGTGATAAACATCTGAATACAATGGTCGTGCTAAACAATCACTTGTACATAGGCTTGGGTTTCATTCAACAATTTCCAATACTATATATTAATTTTGATATGAGTCTTTTACATGTCTTGCCTTAAGAAATATAATCATGTTTAACAAATCATTGTAATCAGTACAATGTTGTTTTCAAATCAGCAGCCAAATAACAAATAAGGTAAACAAGATTAAGAATCCGACCAAACATTCAATGCCAGGTTTCCATACCTGAACTTTTTTGATGCTGTGGACACATTACAGTCATTTACAAAATTACATTGAGATTAAATTCTAGTCCCGGCTAAAGTAGGGAATTAATATATGTGAATGAATCATATTTAATGTTTTGGTTGTATGTCCTTCCAGGACACAGCAGCAATGTCAAAACATAAATTCCACTGACATTTTAATTCCTATTAATTCTTATTTATATGGATCCTTAACCTAAGTTTTGTTTTTTAAAAAAAAAACAAAGTACTTGCAATCAAGCACAAAGTCTTAAAGGAGTTTAACAGAAAAATGAGCATTGAAAATGTCTTATGGATGCTCAGAGAGGTTCTCAAATAAGTTCCCCATAATTCAATGCAGTCTGTCTGGGTACAACACAAACGAGTCTATTGGCTGTGCGTCACATTTTTTTGTATAAACCTCTCCCCTTAGCCAACCAGTCCATTAATACATGCTACAGACCGATTGGAAGCTAACAGAAAAATGTGTTTTTCTTTCTGTTGGTCTGTCTGCAGACTGCGAATGCGTTTCAGCTGGCGTCTTGAGGTGTTTGAAGGATCAATATTCTGTTGTGACAGGTGTACACTGCTGGAGAAAGCAGCTGACAGAAACCCTTAGTTAGTGTGAAGCCACTGAGGATAAATACATATGCATTAGACAACGACTGCTGGGGGTATTTACCAGCAGTAACCAAACAAACAACAACAGGTAGCAGAGCCTGAAACAAGACATGTTTAATTCATGCCAGAGGCAGCAGAGCACGCTGGCTGTACACCTGTATGAGTGAAATAGCCAGTGCTTATTAGTGTGTGTTTGTGTGTGTGTGTGTGTGTCTCACTATGTTTGTGTCTGATGTCTGCTTTTTTGAATGTGTGAGTGTTTGTGGGAGACTGGGAGAAATAGAACAGATACAGAGAGCCCAGGAAGTGATGCTGTCCCTGTGTGAGGAAACATTTTCAGTCCATTAGCCTGCATGTAGATATAATTAGATTAAAGCAGGAGTAAGAGTCGGGGCTGCTACAGCCATCTGCCAGGTGTATTTCCTCTTTGTAATAACACTGGACAGACTGGTTTGTATTATAAAGAATCATATCTATCTATCTTTTATTTATTTATTTATTTATTTTGGCTTGTTTAACCCCATTTATTCCAGATGCATATTTGTATTCTCGCTGACCATGGTCTAAAGTACAGCACATTTCTAGATATATGAATGCATTTAACAACTTGCAGAAATGTAAAACTTGTTTTAGACGGCTAATTTACAGCACTAAACGTCATTATTGTTTTGGTTTTTTTCCTCTTCAGTATTATGTTGTTTTGTGGCAGTGCAGTCAAAAGGGAGCAAAGTCATTATTTCATGAAGATGCTACTCGTATTTCTAATCTGGTGACAAATATAAATTAACTTATTTATTTATTTTCCTCTAAAGCACAGTGCAGTACTGGGAATTTGTCTGGTTTATGTATGGTAAACATGGAACCATAATACTAGAATATTATGATTGCTCTGATGGCGACTTCATATTTCTAGCGTTTGACAGTGTGACAGATGCATTATGCGGTCCATAAAAACAGAAAAGTTGTATTGTTTATTTTAATTGTATTCTCAATAGTGTATCATATGCATTGTGAGCCAGTAGTGTGTATAGGGCAGCAGTACAAGTGGCAAGGAACCGGGCACGCTTTTGAGGCATTGTTAGACGCACCAAGGCGCGCTAACGCAATGTCATGCTTGGCTGCAGCTCACAGTGGCCGGGGTTCACACTGAGTGGCAGAGGACTTGAGGGACATCCAGCTCAGCCCTTTCACATCCTCCACGTCGCCTTTTTTGTTTTTAACCACCCCTGAAACTTCTACCCATTTTTTGTGCTCTTTGACATGACTTTAATATGACTCATTCATGTCTGCCTAAGCATGGCAGGTGAAACATGTTGGCATATCTTTGGAGTGTGTCCCTTACATTTGTGCTTGTGCAAAGACTATTGCCATGTCCAGTGCTATTTATGTTAATGTTTGCTATGGATTTGTTTGTAGTTGAGTCAAAGAGGGTGACCTATAAATGTCAAGGAAGTGCCCCCGTTCTCTCTTTTGAACCAGTCTGCTTTGTATCCACGCTTCACCTACTGTGGTTATAGATTACCTCTCAGGACGTACTTACCACCATTTTATTTTTAACTCATAGTTTTTACACTTGAAATAACAGGCTGCTTCTGTCTCCCAAACATTATAAAACAAATAAGGCTCTCCACTTGTTTAAGCACTACTCCAGAAACATCTGACCCTTTACAAATGAATTATACTAAAGGGGTGATTATTAAGGGCAAACACTGTTGGACTGATCATCACTGTCTAGAGTATGGTCTATACCTACTGCATGTGAAGTGTCATGAGATAACTTTTGTTGTGAATTGGCACTATATAAATCAAATTGACTTGACTCACTAAATCAGAAAAACCCAGCAATATTCAAAACAACAATATAAAACCAAGAAAGCAATAAATCGTCAGTCTTGAACCAGAGAATGTTTGGCTTTCATGTTTGATAAATGGCTCGTAAATACATTATCAAAATATTCGTTGACATACTTTTGTTGATTCACTAATTGATTACTTGCTTCAGCACTATTTGCCCTCGCCCCCACAACCAGCTGCTCGCATAACTAAAACCTTCAGAAATAAATGCCATTTAGAGCCAGATATGATGTGGTAGAGGGAAAAAAAAGTGATTACAATAGAGGCTAAAAGAAAATAATGTCAGTCATAAATACTAGGGTTGGGCATCTCTGGTGTGAGGCCGATACAATACGTATCTCGATACACTGTCAACAATCCGATGCATTAAAGATACATATTCAGCAACTACCGATGCGATACGATTCACACCCCGATCACGATGCAATACGATTCAACGCAATGTGATTCAACACAGTGCGATTCGATGCGATACAATGTGATTGGACGATG
>JBBPCS010000130.1:13975750-13985858 GCA_037974645.1 Hollardia meadi
GTGTGTGTGTGTGTGTGTGTGTGTGTGTGTGTGTGTGTGTGTGTGTGTGTGTGTGTGTGTGTGTGTGTGTGATCATTGTCTTTCTTTGTTTAATTTTGCAGTCGGTTCCTTCTTGTCTGCTCTTTTTCCTCCTTTTATCCTTGTTTATTTGTCAGAGGTTGTGTTCAGGGACGTTGCTTGTCATTCGTCAGCGTGGCCCATAAAACACACTGTCATGACTGACTGGCCACGCTCCAAACTCATTACCGATTGGCTGACAGAGCGGGTCGCTCTGTTCTGCTCTGCTGTGTTTGACTCCTGTTTGCCAGACATTTAATGCTCAGGAAACTTTAAATGCGGTGGTGTCTTTCCTCGCGCCACTGTTCTCAGCCTCTCGCTCAAGGTCACATGAATATGGATTTACCCTCTCCTTTCCAGTGCACGCATACTGATGATGAAGTCTAAGATCTACTCAGAGGGATTATAATTCAGAACCTAGGTCTGATCCAGGCTGTCGCTCTGTTCCAATGTCTGTCTGGGTGTGCGTTTTAAGTCGGAAACCAAAGGGGAGGGAGGGAGACTGAGGAAAGAGGAGAGCGGTGAAAATAAGAAAGATGAAGAGAATTCTGCAGGAGCAGAGAGCTGAGATGAAGAGCGGAGGAAGGAGAATGGATGATAATGGTGGAATCAGGGGAGGTGTAGCTGGGTTGGAGGGTGTCATGTAAGAAAAAAGGAAAACAGACTGCGAGATTGGAAAAGGGCGATGTATAGTGTTATTGAGTTTCTGTTGCGGTTGATCAGCCATATCCATTTCATCATATTGAGCTTGCTGCATGCCACAGTCTGCTGCAGAAAATGTGTCCCTATCAGTGTTTGTATACACAGTGTACGCTTCCATGGTGTGTGTTTGTGTGTCTGTCGTGTGTGCACTGAGCTCACATATATACATATGTACCTTTGTTTTGTGTTGCATGTTCGTATGCTTACTAAAGTGCATCTTGTTACTGCCTGATGATTTGTTGTATTTAGACTATTTCTATTTGCTGCAGAATGACCAATGCTTTATTTTGGATTTGCTTGCTTGTCTTTTTAACCCTTCTACTTACTCTCTTTCTTGCTGTTGTAATTAATTTTGTAATCTGATTAACCGCCTGCTTCCATTTGTTTAACCAAGTCCGTCGCTCATCAATTTCTTCTCACTGAGCTCCCTCATCCCCACAGTTGTGCTTACTGCTTTGTTTCTCTGTTTTCCACTCACAGAAAACAACAGGACACCTTTACAAAGGTCTCGCTCTCGGCAGAATATAAATGCGGGTTCAGCGGTGGTGAAAGCTCCCCATGCCAACGAGGCCCATAATGAGCCTGAGGGCCATCCGTCTGCAGCCCGGTCCAAGGTTGCTGCGTGTTCGGAGTCAGGCCGCAGGTGCAGGAACCCCCCGGGTCACAGCTCCTGGCTGGACAGAGAGATGGTGATAGAGAGAGAGACGGTTAAAGTGGCTGAGAAAAAGATGGAGGTTGAAGCAGAGCCTCCAGCCTTCCAGCTGACCTCCATTGGTGCTGCTGTCAGCAGCTGTAGCACCAATGGAGAGTCAGACGTAGAGGCTCTCCTAGCAAAACTAAGGGCCTTGTGAGGTTTATTTTCACATAAGCACATTTGCTCTGAAATGACATACATATACAGTATACCATGCACAATGTAACAATTTTGTAAACAAGGAGAAAATCTAGTTATTAAGACCAAGTTTTTTAAAGGATTTGTCAGGTTTGAACATTAAATACGGAAATAAAGACATTTTTAAAGCTTCATAAAAAAAAAAATCATTTGTGTGCTATTAAAACAGTAGAACAGACATAAAAATCCTTTCCTGAAAGAGACTACAAGCAAGTCGAACACAGACAGACGATCACACTGGCCCACAGAATGTCCTCAGAGGTGAGATAGAGACTGATTTACAACAGTTGCAATTCAGTGAAAACACTTAGAAATGGATGTTAGTGTCATACATTGCAGTTCAAAAGAGAAAATACAGCCAAATACATTCAGCAGTCTCTATCTGATCCTCTAACGTGCACTACCAAAATGTTTGGCTCTCATTTATATATCCCTAACAATAGGAATATAACAGCGTTTTCTCTGAAAGTAAAAGAAGCAACATTGGTGAGCACTTTTCTTTGTAATCCAGGAGTATGCAATAACAGTATATCACATTTGTTTTCACATTGACATCTCCAGTCATTTCTTCTACTGTAGGATTTACTATACACCTTTATCATATTATATCATTTATTTTAGTTCTTAATTCCACATTAGTTATTTCCATATGCATGTCATTAGTAATGTACGACTTAAAAGTATTTCATTATTTTCCTTTTTCAGTGTCTTTTATATGCAAAGCATCAATCTAATTGTATTTTCTCTAAAAAAAAATGTTATCTTCATTCTATGGCACTATAAATATATACAGTATACACAAAGGATCAATACATATGAGTTCTGCCGTATGATTGTACTTCCCATGTCATAAGAGTAATTAGATGACATTTGACAAGTTGATTTTGGTTGTTCTGTGTGTCATTGTCTGTGAGAATATTTATACACAGCGAGAACATCTTCAACAGTGTCTGAGAGTATCGTTGACCAAAACGTGGCACACAACAAACAAGTTCATCCAGCCACAAGTTAACCAGAATTGTTGCTGTTTTAATCTCCTACATTCCGAATCAAATCACTCATATCTTAAGCATGTTTGTTGTGTCTTTATTCTTTATTGTACTCTTTTATAGACCCATTTACAATAAAATAAAATAAAAATCTGTATGTACTTGTTATGTTTTGTTTTTGTTCACAGCGATGTTTATAGTCATTATGCTTTAACCAAGGTTGCCATGGGTCCTTGAAAGTTTGTGATTTTAGGTGAAAAAAAAGAGTTTTGGTTTGAAAAACATGGATCATTGGAAGTGCTTGAATTTAGATATTTTGGGTAATATGGGTAATATTTGGTGTTTCACGCACCACCTGCTTTCGGCTTTTTAGCAAAGATTTCTTTTCCTGAGCTGAAGGGGGAAGCAACCATGGCGACAGAGTAGGCTTCAGTATGGGCTACAGACTACAGCAACTAAAGGTCGAGATGTAGATGTAGGAGCTAATGGCGTCGTACGTGCTTTGACATTAGTTGTGTAATTGCTCTCCCTGCCAGAAGAGAAAGACAGGAGTTCTGCACTGCAGGTTAAGCTATGCCTCAGAAATGGAAATTCCAGGAATCGTGACTCATCAAAAACATTTACAAAGCCTTGCTTGACTGTAACACCGCATAATTAAGAAGTGTTCACACATTCTCTCTTTCTCTCTGTCTCTTTTTAATTGTCTGTGAGCTTCTGGAAAGCCTACTAGTTCTCGTGATAAAAATTCTCATTGTAACAGTTATTAACCTTGATCTGTGTCTCAAACTATGCCGTGTTGGATTTGAGGGAATTGGGCCTGGAAAGCCGTTGGAAAAGTTCTTGAATTTGATGTTTAAGAAGGTGTGTGACTGTTTAACACTGATTACGTTAGTGAGCAGAAACACAAATCGCATCCTCACGATTGCTGTCCTAAAATAATTGCCATTGATCAAGGAGAGGAGACAAAATTATCTGAACAGCTCCAGACTTTCATTCCAAAAATACCCTTTTTACAATTAGAAGCATTTTTAACCTAACTGAATAGTTGGCAGCACTGCACACAGCTGTAAAAGGGCTCAAAAACTGACACTTTGATGGCTGAGAGACCATAAATACAGGCCCGAAGAGCTCAGATCAACTATACCTCCTGCACATACACTGGTCACTATCACTAACTTGCTGGAACCTTATGGCCTATGGATGAGCTTTGTATTCCTCTGTTCTGTCTTTTTCTTTTATATACTTATTTCCAAAATTGGATAATCTTCTAGAATGTTGAGCCTTGGATGAACAACATACAGTGTGAAAAGGGCCATAGTGTACAGGGCCCTTCAAGAACGCTTTGTTGTTGTGACTCATCAATTGCTACATAATCGTGTGCACATGATAAAAATCCAGATGTATCATAGATTCTGTGTATACACATTGTTAAATCGTCTACATAAACGTCACACCTGATTCAAAGCTTGTGAAGAGCATGTGCACTTTAATTACTGACTTTTTACAGTACTACACACAAAAAGGTACTGTGCTTAACGTATGCCTCCTTTAAAACTTAAACCACTTGTACATTGCACAGTAGATAAAGTCCCAAAACTCCCATATATATATATATATATATAAAATAAAAACCTCCCATATAATCTGGACAGAATTGAGAGTTAAACACTATCTGACAAGATCTGCTTGCTGTAGTCTGTCAGCTGGTGAATATAATCAGCACTGGGAGCGAAACAACTGTCCCCATCTGGAGCCGAGCCAGCGACAGACGCCTCTCTAGTGATGCACTTAGCGGTTTGGTAAAGCCGAGCAGTTGTTGCTCCTCCAGTGATTCAGCTTTAGCTGGCTGCAGTGGGCTTTTGGTGTTTCACGGTTCTCTATGAGGACGTAATAGCAGTCACCTTCAATATGTCAGCTTTTTGTAAAACCTCTTGTTTCAGAGAAGTGTTTTTTGTTTTTTTTTCAATGCCACTGAGAATTACCTCCCATTTCAATGTCACTAAAGTCACTTATATTGTTTTGTTTTCCAAGTGTTATTTTCATCTGGGAGATTGTTTACGTGGGTGATCTCCTTTACCGAATATGGCATTTCTGAGGATGTGCTCCGATGTTAATACACAATAATTACTGTGCTGCTCCTGAGTTGCAAGTTATTTGCATTAATTGGTGACAACAAATGTTTTGGGAATTCCACCTTTAGTCTGTCTTACATTTTTGCACAAATTTACACTGTACTGTAATTTAGAAAAACCTGGTGCTGCATACATATTGACAATATATTCTCTTTAATAGCCTGCATGCTTTCTAAAAAAAAGAATTATTGCATTGTGCCGCAGCATCTGTGTGGGCCGGTTCTTTTTGAAAGTAAAGCAGGAAAATGACCAGCTGAACTCATAGATCCGACAAATTGAGAGGAGAAGAGGAGCATGAGGGGGGTAGGATCTTGTTATGCTGAGGGAGCCTTCATTACTCACAGGCGTGAGCTCCAGCCATGAGGTTTATCTATGGGCCTAATAAAGTGGAGCAAAACATATTGTGTAGCAGACGGCAATCTGGGCTCCTTTGATTGGAGATGAAGTTAAAAATGTGTCTGAGGGTTTGTGGAGGAGGGAGGAAAGTACCAGATCAACAGATTTGTCACCATTTTCTTTCCCCCAAGAGTCGAAGAAAATTTCCATTTTCAGGTTTGGTGGACTCATTTTAGAATGCCGTGCTAATGGCATCAGCCATAGTTGTAGAGAGTGGTTAGAAAGCATGCAGCCCTTCATCCCTGTCCCCGACAAGATATTTTTGAAATGCTTTAAATTTGCCTTGCCAGATATGTTTTGGTGTAAACGTAATTGCTGCCTGGGTTACCGTGACTGGCAATGGATTTTACAATGATGTTGACACAGGCTACATAGTGAAAGCAGCAAGTCAACAGCTTCAGCTCTCTGCCAGTGTTCAGCCACCGAACTGTGAGATCACCAGCGTTTTGCCAATGCTCACAGAGCACGGTCTCTGTATGAGGTGTGTAATACTGAAGCAAATAGGCTTGAAGCCAAAAAAGATGTTATACTTCACGGCTAAGCGAGTGAAACCTGAGCTGTCACATGGTCTGTAAGACTTCTTTATTGATTACAATTAAGGTGCATCTGTTCCATCAGATGTGTGTAAGACGGGCAAATCTCTGTTGTTTTCCTGGCAGCTGCTTCCACCAAAGAAATGGTAACATAAGCCTCATTTTCCCATGTTTCTGACTGATGGTTTCCTCATTGTCTGTACATTTAGATTCTAAAAGAAAAATTGTTATAATAGCTCTATTCATCAAGGCAGAAAGACTTGAGCTGTTCCCAAAACTTTTGCTCTCAACTTCTAATAAATTGCAATGCTGAGAGGCTGCCTTTTTGTCTTTAGCATGTCCTCTCTCTCACAAACAACTGAGGTTGTTTTTCTCTCGTCTGAACTGAGACACTGTACCACAGCAGCACCGCTGTGTGGCAGAACCTGACTAATCATTCTACAGCCAGAGCCGAGTCACCTTGTTGTTGGGCTCGGATCCAGGAGGAGACAGTTATGGTGGTAAACCAACACCCTAACAGTGTCAACCAGGGACAGTTCGGCTCTCATTGTTCTTTCCTGATTAAGCCAAACTGGACTTGGATGAAACATTTGCGTCTATGCTAATGCAGTGTTTGTGGTTAAACACTTAAATCAACAAAGGATTCTTCCCACCTTCTTTATTATTCCTCCCTCATTCCCGTCTACCAGCACTGTGTTGCCCTTTCTTCTTTACGGGGGCTACCTCCATCTGTCACTGCAGGTGTGTTTTTTGTGTCTATTTCTTTGATGACTGTTGCGTTACAGCAGTGTAAATGTTTGCCCTTTTTCAGTTCTTTGTTTTTGTTGTTCTGTCTCGCAGATGTTTGCTGATAAAAGAAAACTCGTCCCTGGCGGCTTTTCAGACAAATCGTACATATTTGACAATCATGCAAAACATCACAACAGATATTAAATATTTTGCTATCTGTCACCACGGGCTGATCCATTCCCTTTGCAAACAGCTGCATGGTGTCTCTGTTTGTTCATTCATTATAATCACAACAAGTAAGGTTTGGTTCTCTGCCGTTTTTGTCTGTTGCAGCTAATCTTTATTGTTTGTTGTTTTTGTTTTGATAAGTTTAGAGGGGAGACAAACTCCAACACAGCATGAGCACAACAAAAGACTACAAATAGTAGAGTATTTTGACCAATATAATGCTGTAGATGAGATGAAAGATTTTCACATTTAAAACCGCCGTTAGTCTGCTGAAGTAAAGTTATGATGAAACGTGGAAATAACACAAGCGGGTAACATTTACAAATGACAGAGAGAAAGGTGACAAATATTATATTTTGAAAACTAGAATTACCGCCTCGCAGTATCAGCAAAATCAATGAGCTTGTGGTGGACTACACTACTTGAAATATGGATGTTGCTGCAAGAAGCTCTAAATTCTAAAACATGGATGCTTCACACACATCTTCAACCCGGCAGCAAAGAAGATCTATACAATCAGCACTATTTGTGTGAAATTTTGTCATAATTAGAGAATGAATTCTTGAGTTATGACTAAAAATGTGTTTAATATGTCACTGTGACCTTGACCTTTGACCACCAAAATCTAATAGGTTCATCCTTGGGTCCAAGTGGACATTTGTGCCACATTTGAAGAAGTTCCCTCTAAGCTTCTTGAGATATCGTGTTCATTAGAGTAGGACGAGCATGAGGTCACCCTGACCTTTGTCCTCTGACCACCAAAATCGAATCAGTTCCCATCCGTTCTCATCCCCAGTTCGTCAGATATCAGCATTTTGTCAAGGACTCTTGTATCTCATCCAGACGCACAAGATACCCTTCGCATCAGGCAGAGACACACAAGGGTTTAATGTACCTGCCATGTACTTTCAAAAGTGAGAAAGTGCCAAGAGGGGTGGAGATCTGGGTTCAATGGAGGGTCTCAAACACACGACTTTCACCCGGGAGACCAGACTTCCCGTCCCGTGAGAAACCAAACTTCACCAGTAATTTCCAAAACCTAACCACGTGTTTTTTGTGCCTAAACTTGACCAAAATAACGAAGATCTTGTGTGTCAGGATAAGACGCGTGGGGCACGAGCCTCTGTGTGTCGCCCAGAGACGCTAAGAAAAGGCTTAGCACATCGAGTGACGGCGCCAAAGGGTACCTTGTGCGTCTGGATAAGACGTGAGGGGCGCATGATAAAAAGTGGTTATGTGACCACCTGGGATGAGAACGCATTGTCAGTTCATCCTTGGGTCCAAGTGGACATTTGTGCCACATTTGAAGAAGTTCCCTCTAAGCTTCTTGAGATATCGTGTTCACAAGCATGGGACTGATGTGAGGTCACATTGAACTTGACAATGAGACGGACAACCTGAAAACATTATGCCTCTGAACATGGCTATCGCCAGGCGGAGGCATAATTATATTCATCTGAAAGAATTCTGTAGCTGAAGGTAGTACTCCTTTATTTTAGGTGTCAAATGCTCTTTAAAACTAAAGTCAAGTCAAGTTGCAGTTTACATCCATTTCTGTCCAGACTCATATGGTATATGTATTGTAGACTTCGAAGCAATTTAATAAAATGTAATAAGTGTTGTTCTTGGCGAAATGAAAAGTTGTGTCGATATATTGAGACGTATGATTCCAGTGAATAATTTCCAGTGAGGAAAATGCTGTCTTCACTTAGAGAAGATTTTACAGAGGAGCTTTATCACACAGTGCAATGACAATCAACTGAAACTCGGTATCAGCTTCACCAATGAGCTTGTGGTGGACTCCTACCGTATGTCTATTGGTGTGTAAGTTAATTAAGAGAAAGAATTCATTGTCTGACCAAATGTGAAATACAATCCCCCCTTCTGTTCCTGAGTATTGGCATTGAATAATCAGCAGAAAAGTGTTTTTGCAGAACATTATGATGTCACAGTGAAGTTGAGCCCTGATCTTTTGGAAATAGAATGTCATCACTGCACTACACACTAAATTTTTTTTCAAAATTAGCATATGAATTCTTGGGTTATGGCCAAAAACGTCTTTTGTGAATATGAAGGAATTTTCCTTCTTCCTTTTCACATTTAGTTAACTTATGTCCTCACCCACTAAGTGTTTGCATTCTCATCCAGTCCTTGGGTTCAGTCGGGCCAAGCATTGATAAAGTTTGAAAAGAAAGTAATCAGGAGCCTCACAGTCCGGGACATAGGGGATATGTCTTTAATATTAAGCAACGTGAGCAGCTAAATACATGCATGGATGCTTACGTTTGACTAACCAATAGAATAATCACATGTAGATTATTTGCACCTAGGCCTTATATATGCACTTTTCCAGAAGACGGCTTTAGATTTAATGGCACTTCATTGTATCCCTTGTTGAGACTTGTTTAATTCTCCTTGAGGCATCAAGCTGCGTTAAATACTTCCGCTTAAGACATCGCTCATCTCTTGAGGTCTCCTTGCCTAGGATCATAAGATTTCATTCAGTCATTGCACACCAAATTCTAATCAGTTTATCTTTGTTTCCAAGTCCATTAAGGTGGCGATATTGCTATCACCAGCACGAAGGCATAAAAATATGCAATTGTGATTAAAGCGTACAAAAAAACAACTTATATCTGACTTTAATCGAGCAAATTTAGCTTATTCTCATTCCTTACGTCAGAATGTGAGTGACAGTCCAAGAGAAAGACTGGTGTGTTTTTAATTTTGTCTGTTGCTACAGTACATAGTAGATTCCCTAAGGGCTACGTGACAACTGTAAAAACACCCAGTACAGTTGTGCTTTGTTGGCGGCAACAGAAGTGAGTACATCTGGCTTTGATCACCATGTTGATGGTGGTGCGGAGAGTGACAGGGCAAGCAGAGCGATGGAAACAGCTTCTCGGGGGAATCATTATCCTGTTTAGTAAGTCTAATGAGAGAAAAGGTTTTGCACCTCGGCTAACTGCTGTCCTTGTTTAAAACACAGGCACACAACAAATGCACACAAGCTTCTGCAAGATTTAAAGTCCCTGTAAAGCAAATTCAGAGATTTGTTTCTAAACACATTATACACGTTAGAAAGTACTTGCTGAAAACATGTGAAAAGACTGCAGAACCATGTAGTACTGAATTGTGGAGTGAGGCCATTTTTCTGTTTTTCACCATTTCTGTGTTCAGCCCCTAACACTATATAATAACTACAGCGCATTAGCATGACTGGTTCTCCCACCCAATCGCGAGTTATTACAGTACAGTACAGTTACAGTACAGCAGTTATTACCACAGCCTACTTTTTGCTAGCTAGCTATGCATCTTCCGTGGATGCCGGAATTTGCAGAACAGCTCGGTCTCATTATTTAAATTTCCGACAAATGATGAGAGGAAGAAGAGGTGGATAGATTTTGTGAAGTGCCACGGTGACGGAGAGCTGAGGATCACCACCAACAC
>JBBPCS010000130.1:14013252-14024219 GCA_037974645.1 Hollardia meadi
GTAAGTGTGTAATTTCCTGTGCTATTGTTTTGAGGTTCCAGTTTGTTATTTCCTGTTATATTTTGAAGGTTTTCTCCTCTTGTGTATTGTCCTGCTTTACACTGCCTCTCTTTGTTCTTTTCCCGCCTCCTGTGATTACCCTCATGTGTTTCACCTGTTTAACCTTCCCTTGTGTTTTCAAGTCCATGTGCTCCCCTCTTTCTTTGTCAGTTTGTCATGTTTCAAAGTGTGCCTTGGTTCTAGTGTCTCCCGTGCATCTTGCCTCTTTGTTTCTTGGACTTTGCTTATGTTTTTGGACTTTGTATTTTTGCCTGAACACCTTTTGGGATTTGTTTTGCGTATTTGACTTTTTTGACCCTTGCCTGTGAGTAACCTGTGAGTTTTGTTTAATAAATCTCTGCACTGAACCTCTCTGCCTGCGGCGTCTGCTTTTGGGTCCAAAGCCCTTGTCTCCTATTGTTTCTGGCACAAGCCGTGACAAAAAACCCTGATCAGTAAGGCGGGTTATCAACATGATTGGTTGGACAACAAATAAAAGCAGTTACCTTTGCTTTCCAGTAAAGTGCTGAAATTGTGGATATACTGTTAGATGGAACACTGACAGTGTGCCACTTTTTTCAAATAGACCCTCTATTTTGTGTGACTATAGTCTCAACTGTGCAGTAGTTCCACAGCATAGTCCATTGCTCTTGTTTAAAACCATAACAGTGACATTCATATTATCAACCTTTAATATTTCTTTGTCAAAGTTAGAGACCTGCACAAATGGCGCTTTGATTAAAAAAAAAGAAAAAAAGATGTTGCTGTTTTATATAGGACAGATTGTATTAATTTAGATGTCAATTTCAATGTTAAAAATTGGAAAAGGAAATGGTAGTGCAAAAAAAGTGGCTGACAGAAACAGGAATTTGTTATTGCAATTTGCCAACAGCCCAACACTATCAATCGACTTGTCAACAATAATTATTCTACTGCCATCGTTTTCGGATTGTTCACATTGTAAATTACTGACAGGGTTTTTTTTTCCTATTTCAGCAACACTGGGTTAGGCTGCTGGCTTAGTCATATTTCCCCTTGATGCATATCTACAGTTTCAAAGGAATTCTTCTCAAACCATGTATTTGACAGAATCTTTTATTAAAATGTATGATTGCTTGGTTCATCCTGCATTGAAATGACTCTCATTGCTCATCCAGATCACATCACAGTAATGTGAAAAGTAAACGTCAATAGCCTCTTGTCTGTTAAAGCAAAAGACTACCCCACATTAATTTTAAATGAAGCCAGTTGAAGTACACTAAAGGTTTCTTTTCCTGCCTGTGAGGTCAATAGGCAGACAGTAATCTTGGGGCCAGTTAAAGTATGAATAGTTCAAACAACTAAACGACACAAAGCAAAATCTTTAAAAATGTAGCTGGGTCTGGTTTAAATTGGGGGTATTAAGCAGACATAGTTCCTGTGAGGGTTGAACAGTGCTGTCTTCCAAATTGCCTTTTGAATTTGGGTGCTCTGTAAAGATAATACACTACAGTGGCTACAGTGCTCTGAATCCAAAGGACTGTAAGATTAGACATTAATGAGATAACCTTTTCATACATCAACCCACCGTTCACTCTGCCACCACGACCCGACCCCAAATAAACAGAAGATAATGGATGGATGGAGCTTCAGTTTATTGCAACCCATGATTTGTCAATGGCACAGACTTGTGTGCAGAGTTCTCATCACATCCCTAACCTGAAATTACTGTTTACTTTACATTAGCTTTAACCACAATGTTTCCTCTAACAAAATGTTTTAGTTGCCTCACCATAATATTGTTATGCCACACTTTTTCACCACAGCAAACTCTACTGTAGGGGTAGAAATGACCCACTGCTGCTTTCACTTTAAAAGTAATCCTGCAATACCATATTTTATCCCAAATATTTGGAAATACCTCAAAATAATATACATTTATGTTTCAGTGATAAATCCCTATAGCATCTGCAGGATTCTGATTTTTTTTTTTGTCTCGTGGGAATGAAGGACGGAAGTTTTGTCTTTTTGTTAAGGACAAGGTTGAAGAGGGAGAAGATTAAGCTGGATGGATGGATCAACAAAATTTCAGACTTTGACACTGCAGAGCAAACAATGTTCACACAAAATGCACAAAAACTGGTTTCTTTCAACCCTAACCAAGTACTTCTTCTATCCCAAACCACAATATTAACCCTAACCCTATCCAAGTAAGTTTGTGCCTAAACCTAACCAAACCTTTATATCTCCAGCTTATAAGAATGACAGATAATAAGAATTTTGACGTGTCATGGAGACAAAATACCGGCGTTACTAATAACAAAAATGATGGCTCTATTCCATTTAGTTGTTCCAATACGCTAATCCAGTAAGCCGGTATGTGTAATGCAGGACTATAATGGTATGCAGCTATGATTAATGTTATCCTTTACACTGGCGCTTTATTTCAAGTCAAAATGTCTGCCATGATAAAGGTCTATAGGGACATCAGACTGGATTGAAATTATGAATAATGTATTTTGTCATTTTTACGAGGGACTGGGGGTAAGGGGGTCAAAGTTGAATACAGTATTCAAAATGTCGATATTTAATCTCTGAATTAGCAGGTGGAGTAGATACACAGCACAGCGCATTATTTGTCATTGTTATTTTTTTGACATGGCAAAAGAGAACAGAGACCTGGAACCACCCCACTTTCACTTTTACACAGCTCTCCTTGCTGTGACTCAAGAATTACCTCAAAATCCTTCTGCTCACCTTGAAAGCTCTGCCATGGCATTTAGCTGCACTGCACCTGAGCTCTGAAAGAGCACTGTAAGAACATTAAAACGCTGCCTCCCAGCAGACAAACAGCAAGTTCAAGCTGGCCTATTTACAATGATAAAACTTTTCTGTCTGTCTTCTTGTCACCTGTGATTTTTTTCTGTGGTGTTACCTGTACTCTAATGTGGGAGACGCAGTGTGGTCTTTTAAATGTATATATTGTGCTTTTAACAATTTGTCGAAATAGCTTGATGCTTTTAGTTTCTGGGGTGATCAGGAGTGTTTTGCAAGATTATCTCTGAGGATGAAACAAACTATCAAGATGAGTGGGATTGTTTCCGGGCTATTAAAAATGGTCTTATACAATGTTTAGTGTAGAATGTAAAACCTTCAATTTTCTTGTATGTCCGTTGAAACATAATGCAACTCGAGAAATAGCATTCACATTTGCAGAAAATTATATTTTGTAATTGCTGGCTATGTGCTAATGAGAGATGCAAAACTGTTCTCTACTATAGGTTAATACTGGAAATGCATTTGAATCAGATTTAAGTCTAAAGGAACATGGTAGCAAACTGGAGAGGTTGCTCATAGTTTGCTGCCAACCTGTGATGCCCCTCTTCGTCGTCCCATTCTCATTTTTTCCTAACATCTCTCCAAAATACGTTCTCCTCTAAAGATGTCTTTCAATCAGAAAACCTCTCCCCATCACTTAACATATCCTCTCCCTCCATCGCAATATAATCTACAAAAAAGCCTCTCTGGTCCTCATAGCATTGTGGAGAAAAAAAGAAAACCACTGTCAGCCACTCTCTTCCTGTCACACCAGTTGAAACATCGCTCATCTGTCTGCCCAGAAAATAAGCTGTCAGGGTGCGGAAAGACACTTGTCTAAGGATCATATTTATGCAAGAGTTGGGTCTGCTTCCAATTTCACGTAGGCACAACATCTTTCACCTTCACATTCCACTCCAGAAAATTCATGTACTTTTTTCTATGGGATTGCAAATTGCTCCTGCACCCCACAATCCTCTATCTTATTTCTTCTGCTGATGGATCAGATCCGTGGCAGCTGTATTTTCCATATGGATCAATGGCGGTGTATGCTGATCACAGATGACTATGAATATTTGATGCTGCAATATTGTTTTGTTTGGAGCACATAAATCTACACATTCACACTTCAGCTATTTTGTTTACACAGTCCTTCTTGGGTTCAAAAGAAAGCTTTGGGAAAAGGCTTGGATGACAGGTTCCTGCAGGTTGTATATAGGGTGCTTGTTTGATTAAATAACCTCTGTTTTGACTCTCACAGTCTATTGAAAGAAGACTTCAGTCAAGTGTGTTGGAACATCACTGAGAGAGGTCAGGTCAGGCTTTATTGAACTTCACAGGGCTCATATTAAACTTAATTCTTCTCAATGCCTCTGCAATGCTGTTCTCTACACTTCTAATATTTGGCAAAAAGAGAGAACTCAACAGGAATTTTGATGCTGGATTCAAAATATGAAAAGTCTGATGTTATTGGTTAGGCACAGTACACACATCCACATTAGTTTTTGAGGATCACTCAAATCTAATCAGTTTGACAGTTCTTACACACACAGATTTGGGTACTTTACCCACCATATTGTTGAGTTTAGCTCCATTATGACAGGTGTGTGTTGCAGAGAGCTTGTACAGGATGCTTCTTGGTCTGTCACCTTCATGCCCAATTAGTCCCTGTATCATGGGTGGAACATCTGACATGTGGAGACTGCTGGAGAGTGCCAGACAGGTGGTGGATCGCGGGTGGGAAGCTTTGCAGAGATGCACAAATGTAGGCTGTTTATGTTGTGCTTAGAATTAAGATAATTAGTCCTTAGGCTATGTTAGTGTGACATGTGTTTTCACATATCTAAGAATATCTAAGAATTTGTTTTTCTTCACAGTTCTCTGTAAATTAAATAGTTGGGTCTAGACCTACTCTATACTGCATGCAAAGTGTCATGAGATAACATTTGTTGTGAATTGCCATTATATTAATAAAAAATGACTTGACTTCAAATGATGTGTTTAAGACTTTATTTTTCTAAATCAATATTAATAATCATATTAATGTTATTAATCATTATAATCCCTCCTATTTGGGTAATTTAGTGCCTGTTCACACAGAGACACATTGCTCGGGAGAAAAACTCCATGTTTTTTTTAAAAACATGATAGATTAACAGACAATGTCTCATCAGTATTGGCAATAGAAAGGCTTAGACAAGACTCACTGCATGCAATGACTCAGTCTTGCTGAATACAAATATAACTGATTACCTCTGCCAAGGAGGTTATGTTTTCACCCGTGTCCGTTTGTTGGTTTGTTTGTTTGTTTGTCACCAGCATTGCACAAAAACTACAGAATGAATTTCCACAAAACTTAGTGGAAGGATGGGGCGTGGGCCAAGGAAGAACCCATTAAATTTTGGCGTAGATCCGCATAAAGGGGCAGGAATTTTTTATTCCAATATCAGTATCTATGGACATAGTTGTGACCATAATGACTTGTAGTAAACTGATTTCGAATTTCAATGAAGCCAAGTGGGAAAGCAAAACTGAAAGTGGCACGAGTTGCTGCAGTTGGTGCTATAAGGCTTAAATAAGAGGGCTGTTGTGCCTTGGCGGAGGTATGCGCTCTACTGAGTGCCATTCTAGTTGTATCTTTGTTTAAATTATGAGATTTTACTCTACATGTATGCCACCCATTTAGCTTAGAATAAGTACAGTTTTTCAAAGATGCCCAATATTAGAAGTTACATTGAGCAGTGAAAGATAAAGGAACCTCAGTTATCCCAAAAGTGGGGTGGGGTATAATGCATTAGGTTTATGTGTGCAGATCTTGTTTGTTCTGCACTGGTCATTAACAACTCCAAAGAAGCAGCATAAGCAGCACACAATTTCCCTGGTGACCCAGTTGCAAAAGGAACAACTCTCTGTGACTGCAATGAGGAATCATTTCACCTTGGAACATTCATAACAAAACGTGCAGCAACAACAAAAAACATGTGTGTGAACCATGTATATGAAGTGCACATTGCATGCATGCGTGAGACAGCAAACGACTGGGTCACATGAGAGAATCTGTTCTGTTGCCACACTTTGATGTAGTGTTTTGTCAGTTGTTTTTTTTCCCCTTCCCTCCCAACCCATTTTGCTTGTGATGGAACGTAAGCTGTCTCTATCAAAGTAGCTCACCATGACACTGTTCTGTGTGTCCGTTGGGACCCTAAAAGCCTTCGCTGATGTGAATAGTGAAACTAGAGTGGGCAGTGCTGGTGTGTAATGGTGCTGGTTAAAAACTGGTTGAAATGCACGTCAGTGTGGTGATGTGAGCTTCTCACCACAGGAGGCTAAATGTCCGTGACAATGAACTGAACAAACTTTGAAGTTAGAGCTGCATATCACATTGGAACCATTTTATAGATTCTCTCTCTGTCCATGCATTTATATGTCTAATGTATTTCTACTGTGTTTTTGTAGTTACTTTTTAAATTTCGCTTTAGTCAGATCAATGATTTAAATATTCTGTCAGTCAGTTGTCATCATACATTAGATTTTTTTTAAATAAAATCTTGCTTGTGATGGCATTGATAACAGTAAGCCATACAGTTTTGCCTTTTTGCACAATGTGCTAAGGGATTTCCTATGTGATACCATGGCTCAGTAACAAGGAAAATCATTAGAGATCAACACTGCCAAAATGTATCTAAAATGTAATTAGGAGAAATTCAAAGGAGAGGGCTCTTTTTTACAAGAATATTTAAGTCAGATTAAAGAGCTTTCAGATGCTCTTCATTTTATTTTTAGTGATCACTGAATTTTCACCAAAGCATTGTGATTCACAGGCAGCAAATAGACATTTAAATGAAGGAGTGCTTTTTCAGTTACAGCACAGATAATGTGTCTCATCACAGAGTCCTGGAGACTATAATGTTTTAATACTTCTGAGAAAAGCAAGCCCAGAACCTTTAATCATGTAGTTTATTTCAAAGCAATACAAAAAAGCCTTATCCTAACTTATGGATGACAATTGGTATGAAATATGCAGTAACAGGATTGTTTGGTCTTATTATATATCATTTTATATTCTTTCTTTTTTTCTTTTGTTCTCTTGCACACCATCTGATTAATGTAGAAAGAGCACCACTTCACCCAGCTAGGACTTCGCTATAAGGTGCTGGAAAATGCACTCTGCATTCATTTTTCCAAATGAAAGCAGAGATTTCCACACACTTACTGTAGGTCTATGGAGTTTTTCCCTTTAATTTTAAGCTTTCTGTCTATCTGACATACACAACTAACAATGGAAAGGCAGGCTAACAAAACCAATCACATTCAAATCATTAGCAGTATGCAACACACCTGTGTGCACCATCTGATTAAAAAATTGTTTTACCCTTTTTACCTTTAAATGTAGGCGTAGGCTATCAGTTGAAGATTTCTAAATGATTACAGTTACCCAACGTAGTTTTATACTATCGTTAGTCTAAAGTTCTAATAATAACGCCTCACCAGTGTATGATTTTAGATAGCGAGCCAGCGTTCCGCAATCAAAAGAGACGTGGCGTGTAAGACTGCAGCACCGGCATCTAGTGTGACGTTATACCTACGCGTCAAGCAGTGCTTTATAAACAATGGAATAACATGGCAATAACAATCATTTACTGTCCCTTTTCTATGGCAGTTGATCGTCCTCTGCTTGGAGGGTATGTCACTCCCGGACCTTACATTGTCTTCCCAATTTGCAGGCATTTTCGGTTGCTTTTCTTCTCCTTTGAGTTAGCTGCTAACTGCTGCTAGCTGCTATTAAATCTTGGGTCGCACACATGACACATCGACAAAACGTCACAGCCCTGCCCTGTCATGCCACCTCGCTGGCTCCTTTTATACAAACCTTGATTCGGCGCTGTTACTACCTACGTTGTTCTTTTACACCACAACCCTGCATGTTTTTTAAATAAAATCTGTCAATGCTGTGGAAGCCTCTGTAAAGACTGGTAAATAGCAGTCTTAAGCAGTCTGCCTGCTTTGTCTAAACTTAACACTGCTGTGACATGGACATGAGCACTGTGGGATAGAGGCAATCTGAAATGGCGAAGACAGGCAGAGGCCAGGAGACAGAGATTAGAAACAGGACAGCAAAGACAGATGCAGTTGGGGGGGGTTAATCCTGTCTGTGAGTGAGTGATCATGTCCATCCACCCAGCTGTGGCGCCATCAGGGGCCACAGGGCTTGCTGGAAGCCTGATGAGGCGTCACCACCGTCTGCTGCAGGAGAGATCTCTCACTCGGCTGTTCCTGTCAGCAAGTGAGACAGCCAACCAGGTATATATGAGAGAGAGAGAGAGAGAGAGAGAGAGAGAGAGAGAGAGAGAGAGAGAGAGAGAGAGAGAGAGAGAGAGAGAGAGAGAAAGAAAGAGAGAGAGAGAGAGAGAGAGAGAGAGAGAGAGAAAGAGAGACAGGCTGTGGGAAAGTAGAGAACACATTTTTTATCATATCTTTTGAGATTATTCAAAAATCCACCTTTCAATTCATTTTCACTGTGGATTAAAGATTTCTTTTTTCTCACTTCTAGCTGCGAAAAGCAGTGGGAGGGATGAATTGGCTTTCACAATGAGATAATTAAGGTTGGTGTGATTAATTGCTTTGCGAGGTTATCTGCAAGGTCCCAACATAGGCAATAATGAAAGACTGTCCTAGTAGAATATCAGACGCATGTCACCTCTCACCTGCTCAGGAGAAAGAGAGAAGCCCTTTTAAAACCTAGAATTTTGAAACATTTCATGAGTTAGTTAAGATATTATTTGCAAATTTATTCTACACTTTTAAGAGGAAAGATTCCCTGAAACGTAGGCATTTTATTCAAACAACCCTCTTCACTATATATGTTGTATAGATTGGATATCATGTGACACTGGTGTAACAAATAGCTTTTGCATAGATAAGCAAGAGCAGGTGATGGCAGAACAACCAGAGGGCCACCTCTATCTATTGTTCATACATAAACTGTAAATGACATCTATATTAGGACAAAAATAAGACCATGAGCAGTGTGTACATTAAAATGAGCCAAAATTTATATTTTAGGCCATTATTGCTTTGAGTGCCCAGAGGAAAAACTTCCAGTTCACAATTGGATTTTCTCCTGAGAAAATAAATCATATTCTTATTTTGAGATTGCTGAATTCTGAGTTGTTCATCCTCATAAATTACCCAGCCCCCCAGACCTCTGCAGGACAAATGAGGAGCAAAAGCAGAGATCAATCTAAGACAAATGATCCTGACGTAAAGAGAGGAAGAGTTGAAGCGGAAGATAAAAAAGAGAAAACAATCTCCGACAGTTAAAACTGGGAAGCAGGGGAATTGGATCAGGTCTCCGGGGTGATGGACAGCTGTTTTCTCTGTTCGCTACCTGCACTGCTGAGCACTGATGGGATTTACAGTATGTCCAAATATAACAGATATATGTAATGAGTCAGGCCACCAACCGAGGCTGAGATCCAACCAGAAAAGACACAGCTGTAAATTAAAGGAAAATTACATTTTTTACAACCTGGTTGCTATGTCGCCATTGTTACGATCTGTTATGATGCCGCCTGAGTATGCACTGACATTGCTTATAAACAATCCAACATGAGTGGCAGGACAATCCAATGTGAATAAAGCTCCATTTTAGCTATATTATGCTAGACAGTCCAAATTAGATAATTCTGCAAAACCCTTGCTGGATTCTGTTTCAATGTGCAATGCTAACACTGTTAGTTCTGTATACATACACAAAACTACAATATGGTGAAAATTATGGCAATAAAACCATTCAGTTAGGCATATGGTTGTCATGATTAAATATTGAACATGAACATGAACCCTGGTGTCAGGCAGCAAAGTCAGATGTATTGAAAGTGCTACTTCTGCTCTCTACTTAGAAAGAGAACACAGATCCTCCACATCCATTAACAGCAGGCATTGGATAAGAATCATGTCGAGGAGACTAACCACTATGAACAGAATTCCTCCGAGGACTGGGCAAAGAAAACTATGCATGCACAACTACAATAATTACAGCAGGTTAAAGTTGAACCACAGAATTGGCCTGAAAAATGTAATGGACATTTTCAACTGACAAAGTTTGTGAGTCATTATTTTAAGTTTCCTTTGTTTTCTCTTGTAAACAAGTCGATTTAGGCTATATGTTGATTTTCTGACTGCTCATGTTTTCTTGCCCTGTTGATCGCTATTCTAGCTTATAGTGTCGATACTGTTTGCTTGAGAGTTTAATTCTTGTAAAATAACATTTGATTAGTAAGAAACTAAGAAAGTTCACAGTACATGGTCTCAACTGTTCCTTCATTCTTTCTCTCTGCTGTCCAATCATTTATCCATCTCTTCTGAAGCCTTAAGAAAGCTCCCTTTCTGTCTGTACCAGAACATCTTTCTGCTAGGCTTCCCTAACACATCCTGAAAATGTACACATAAATGCCATCAGTGCCCACACGCAGCCAGATTGCCCCTGTCAAGCAGATACACTCAGCCCAGACGTTCTCGCTTACGAGATCCTAAACAGACTTGAAAAGTAAAACGATTCAGAGACATTGCAACCCATAAGAGACACCGTCTCATGAAATCTTAAAAGGAGATGTGTTATAGTCTTGGTGAAGACAGCATTTCAGTTAACTTAGCAGCCCACTGAAAACTGTTGTATTTTTTAGTATGTATACACTACTATACACAAAGGAGTGCATCTGGATCCAGTCTTTTATTTTTCTTTGTCTGAGTTTTGCAGGCTTAAAAATGAATCATTTAAAAGTAATGGACATCGATGGCACTAGATAGAGGGGTATTTACTTGATAATGATACTTAATTTGATTTATTTTAAATACCATAAAAGGTTAATATTGCCAAATAAGCCCCTGCATAAGCATGTGTCCGTATAGACTGTCATTAAATGGCTCACATTTATATGAAAGTATCTATAATTATAGGAGCTTCCTCTGCCCTCCCTCTGCATGTCAGTGGTCACATCTTAATTCACTCACTGATAATATATAAACATATTAAATTGCAATAATATAATTCCATGCTTATACGACATACTACATAAATGCATAAACAAATCATTAGTTTTCCTCTGTCTCACATTCAGCCACAGTGTTGT
>JBBPCS010000130.1:14049287-14066607 GCA_037974645.1 Hollardia meadi
CCCCCCCCCCCCCCCCCCGCCAAAAAAAACACTGCACACTGATTTAAATATCAGAAGAGTTCCTGTGAATTTAAGTATTCTGTTTTTTGTTCAATCCTTTTTATAAGCATACAAATAATGTCCTTGATGTCACACAATTCAAAAAACAAAACAAAAACAAGCAAAATTATACATAAGTATTCTGGAGTTACATTCAAAAAGACAAGTGATTCAAAACAAAAAATGATGCTGCTGGAATTCTAAAAACAGCAAGTAAACTGGTGTTAGGTTTGTACAATAAAGGAGCTGAACACACCCCTAATAATGGGAACAGGTTACCTTGAAAAATAAGAATCTTACTACCCATACTGTTTTTTTTAAATAAAGTTGAGAATGACATTAACTGTTTCCCTGTCTTGACATCACCTGGGGATTTAGTAAGCATATTTTTTCGCCACTTAACTAACTTCAGTCTGGCATATTGCTCTCAAAACCAGCTGTCAACGTGATGATGAGATGCCGTATGAATAGCACGCCACTTTTAAGGTCATTTTAAGCTTTTCGGGTGTCATTTAACGCTGTCCGCGTTTCAGACATGTAGGAACCGACAATGTCAGGTGACTTTCATCATGTGACATTTGTTGTCTTACTCACATGACCTACGGTCGCAACTTGGTTAAGTGTAGCCATAAAAATAACTTGGTCAGGTTTAGGAAAAAAAACACATCACGGTTTGGGTTAAAATTTGTTTAGTTATGTTACGTACGTCACGGAACCTATGTTACTTACTGTATGTGACATAAGTTCATACGTGGCTTTGTGTAACTTAATTTACAGACAAGAATTAACAACAGTCAATATCAACTTTTGGTTTCACACAGGATGCTAACTCCAGTCTCCTGGGTCAACGTCTGCTGCTTGTTTGACCCATCCACCACCCTAACCTCCTCCAAGTGCGGACTTTCTTGCTCTTTATACTACGTCATTGTTGCATAGCATTTGCGCCTTAAAATTCCCGAGAAAAGCCGAATGCGGATGCCATTAAATGACACGTGAAAAGCGAAAAAATGACACCGGCGTGTTTGGTGAGACCAGGCAGCAGCTGTTTTGTATAAGTAAATGTAAACAAAACCACAAGCCCTTACAAATTTAATTACTCTTGCAGGCTACACATTTCCTCAACGACAAGCTTCTGACAAATGGTGAGAGTTTGTACAGTATATCTTAAGATCCATTCCAACAAAGGCATTCTTAAGATGCCCTTAATGGTTATGACTGTGTAAAATCTCAAGCTGATCTTTTATTTGTAGCACAGACTTTGCTATCATATGGTCCTGCACAGTAGAGACAAACAATTTTTCAAAGTGTTCTCTTAAAGGCTAATAAATTTTGAACTAAAATGGAAAGTTTTCCCAGCTGGCCTCAAAGATGCAATTTTCAGAAGAGATGAGCCACAAGGACATTTTAAGGGCAAACCATCTAATGTTCCTTGATAATGTTCAGTAGGCTAGGAATTGCAATAAGGCTGATTGATGGACATTATAAAGTCAGTCAGAAAACCTCTGGGTCTGTCCATGAAATTCTAGAGGTCAAGCAAGCTCTAAAATAAAACATTACTTTAAAACACAACACAATATAAAACATTCTCATTCGTTCCAGTGGGAGTGCCAGTGTTGCGAGTCTTCCCCTCCTCCTCCTCCCCACTCTAACTAATGAGAAGCTATAAATGAGGAGGTTTGGATAGTGTTTATCTATGTGGCTCTGGGGGGCCCAAGGTGCCCTCACACACAGCAGTGTGGAGAGAGGGCGACTGCTGGGTATAATACTTCACACATCAGCTGCCTCTCACATATGGCTGTCCTCGCCTGGCCCTGGCTCCTGCCCCATCTACCTTTTCACCTCAGTCCCCTAAGTTTGTTCTTCCGACCTGTGACTAGCTGACTCTCAGTCCTTCTTGTGTTGCCACATCGCCCCCCAAAGCCAAACGTTCTATCACGTCATGCCCTCTCCTTCATTGTCATGTGCACATAACAAATCTACTCTTCTCCGCTCAATGCGAGCCCATGCAGTCACTCTCCTACCCCATAGCCCTCCCTCAATCCCTCCCCCCTGGATTGCTGCCCTCATCCTGCCAAGCTTGGCGCAGGGTCACATCTGGAATGGAGAATGATTGCCACCCCATCCCAGCCCTCCCTTCCATCTATTAACAGATGGCCTGTGGATTTTAAGTCCTCCCCAGTAAAGTGAATGCAGCCTGTTGGCATACAGAGTATGGTACGGTGAAGCCTGTTGAGGGCTGCAAAAGATTTCACACTTATAATTCATACCAAAGTAATAATCTGTTCAGGTGACCATTGGAATTGGCCTGCTGCTTAGCAAGGCCAGATAGTAACGCTCTGATATATTAGATAACTGAGCTGAACCAGGCAAAGATTGTTTAAATTTCTGAAGCAGAGTATGACCTGTTTGGCTGAGGTTAAATCTGACATGTGTTGCCTTTTTCAAATAGTGAGGATTCTCTGCCACATATTTCTGAGTGCTTGTTATTGCCTTTTGATTGTCACACTGCTTCTGTTTTTTTTGCTTTATTGAAACAGCGATCACCAAATTGAATGTTTACACTCTATCAGAGACCAGAGGCTCTATACCTGCCACTGAACTATATGCTGTATGTTATTCTGCACTCTATATTGATTGCATGTATGGAAATATAGCACTACAGATACAAATGCATACATGCACAAGCATAATTTGCAGATGCACTAAATGAAGGTAGTGGATGTTATCAAATTGTATACAGGGTGTTATATCCATGCAAATATTACAGTATTAAATTATTCTCAGTTTTGAATTATTGTCAAGATTGTAGGATTGCCTGAGGATTGTATTTTTCAGCCAATTATGTGTATCAGAAATGCTGCTGGATGCTCTCAGTTGAGGATGGTGTTGGTGTTTAGAATGATGATGGTCTGATTAAAAAAAAACAACTAAAGTCAGGAGGGTAGACTGCATATTACCGTTGTCTCATGCCTCTTTATTTTGAAATTCCAGGTGCTAACTGGTCATAGGGATATACACGTGGTAGAATTTAAAATATCAATATGTCTGATGCTCTGAATTTACATGTTTAATTTTCTGTGCAATAAAAAAAATGTATATTTATTAACGTGATTGTGATTAGTTTCCTGATTTATCATTTTAGCCCTGCTTAAACTGGAATACCTCAAATGAGACACATTTCAATGGACAAAGTAGAAAACAAAAACAAAAAAAGCATTATTGAGTTTGTCGCTATTATAGGTTTCAAATATCCAAACCCGGTGTGAAGTATTATTTTTTAGAGAATAAAAATAAACGGTTCATTGTGTTTAATAAGTAAATATCCACATATACTGTGCCATTTGCTAGCTGCATAGGTTAAAATCTGGTTTGGTATTGGCACCCATAATTTGTCAATGTCTTGTTGTAGCATTTGTCAGTAAATATGAGAGGAATTCATTTGAAAACATGCATCACTTGCACCATATGCTGTTCTACCTATCTATGGCCAAAATCATTTTATTGTGAAACTGCTTACAGCTGTTCTTACTTGGGAGCCTGGCAAATGCAGCCTGTCAACATCAACACACCGTTGAAAGCCAGAGGGGTGATGGTGAAGCCAAAGAATGACTTCCACAATTTGGGCCATCTTTCTATCAGCTGTTTATATGCTTGTCCAACAGAATAAATACAGATAAATCTGAAATAACTGCAACCTTCTCAAGATGATGGAGTATTCTTGTTTGTGCAAATCTACTAACCAAAATAAAATTACATTTGCTGTCAGTGTTCTGGCATAAACTGAGCAACACAGGCAATTTGTTTGTATACATATTATTAGATGTGTAAGACTTGTTTCGTCTATATGGAAGCCGAAAAACAAGTTGTTTCCCATCATCATAACAAGGTTGTCAAAAATTTCTGTACAATTTGGTTTTACTTAACTATGTCACTTGCAGTGTTTTTCCCCACAGCGACGTGCAACATTGTCCTCTTCCTATTTAAATACTGTTACACTAGTACTGTATTATGACTTTGTACATTCATGCTAAAAGTAGAACTCAGGGACACTGGGAATAAGCCTCAAAAACAAAGGAAAAAATACAGATTTACAGGGGAGATGGGTTATAGTGAAAACAAACCATGTAAAAATAAAACAAGGTTGCTTAGGTTGGTTTAATGGTTTTCTTTTCACATGTGTATCATAAAGCAGCCTTTCTAAAAAGTTTTACATTGTTTGTCACATGCACATAACTCTATCAAACTGCTTTATAACAAAAATAAAATAAATAAATAAGAAACATAAAAGAAGGCCACGCTCTTTCTTCTAACCCAAGATGATTGCAATACAGAAACTTTCAAAGTGTGTATCCTCTTCAGTAAATTCTCTATAAAACTGTCCTTGTTGACATGTTGGTTTTGCTTTTATTGTTTCATGCATGGAGAAAGGAAGCAATCCTGTTATCCGGGTACTTCATGCACTGGCAAATGGGGGATGTACAGTATTTTAATAATAGTTAAAAGCACAAGATGTCAAATGGAGGTAAATAGTGCTAAATGGTGTGCAGTTCAGTGTTTCCATTAATCTTTTGCCATTCGATTCATCTGCCGCAGCCTTTTGTGCACACCCAAACAGTTGGCCTGGGGAATTTCTGTCTGGAAATCGCATTTGGCAAGCCTCCCTTAAACACCTTTTTCCCCTGATAGCTCTGTGCTATACTCTCAGCATAGGTCTATCTACAGTATATTTAGCGTCAGTGATTATCTTAGTACAACTGGCAGATGTTTTATGATGCAACATGTGTAATATATTAAAATGCTGAAAATAGGAGGTTAGACTTTTAACACTGACTTGCACCTTGTTTACCCTCAAAACAGGCTTAGTTACCTGCTGGGCAGATAGTTAAAGGTTATGAAAATGTCAAATAGACATGCTGATTCTTGGTGACTCTTATACTAGCCTACAGTGATAGATTGAAAGTGAAGTGTTTTTTTTTCAATCACATCATAAATAATCAATTATCTAATCTAATCCTATCTCAGAGAAAAGTTTTTGGTGTTTTTCTGCCCACATAGGAAGGTCTGAAAGTTTTTGCTATTGAGCAGCTCCTCTCGAACTGGTATGGACTATTGGGCTACTATCTTGCTCAAAGAAATACAAACAAGTGGGCTGCATGCAGTCACAGGGTCCTGAAACTAGGCCTTCCAGCTGAAGAATGGTGTCCCTGCTTACTTGAGCCTGCTGCCTATTTAATGGGATCTACTGACAGAGAAGGCAGCAGTATGTTAAGTGTTTCATGTTTCCTGACCAATTTCTGACATTATCAAGCTATAAAAATGAGAGATGGAATCGTTATCCAGCCTGGCAACAATTAGACCCTGCATACCCATGCCGTGTGGTGAGTCAACTTGGAAACAATGGGCTAATTTTAGGATCCTCACCCTCACAAAAAACCAAAATAAATAGAGACAGCTAATGATATCAAGTCATTATTACAGCAACGTACAGTAAAGGACAGTGCAGTTTTTGCTGTAGTTTTATTGCATATATATTAAACAAACAATAAATAACTCTCATCTTTATAAGATGATCTCTCATCTTTAAATTAAATCTTTAAATCTCAAGATAATTCCAAGACGTTTAATTATAAACAAATAGTCTTTGTTCTCAAGCACAATCAGCATTTCTGTAGTATTTTCCTTAGTTACAATAAGTAATAGTTAGCTGTCCCTGCCTCATGAGGACCACATT
Organism: Hollardia meadi; assembly: GCA_037974645.1. Classification (NCBI taxonomy): domain Eukaryota; kingdom Metazoa; phylum Chordata; class Actinopteri; order Tetraodontiformes; family Triacanthodidae; genus Hollardia; species Hollardia meadi. The sequence goes on from JBBPCS010000130.1 coordinate 14,055,058, forward strand.
TCCTGCAAACTGCTGTGATTATTGCCTTCTTAGCAGGAAACAGAACAACCTTTTCTAGTGGGAACATAAAAGTTACTATAGTATAGTATAGTATAGTATTGTAGAGTATAGTATTGTATTGTGTTGTATAGTATAAATGTTATTTGAGTGCAAAGTGGCAACATTTTGAAATTTGAAAAAAAAGAAGTAAAAATAGGTTACTGATGTTTTTGAACATACCTTTGTCTGATGGTTCTTACAGAATTTAGTATTTCAATATATCATATTGTGTAAAGTTGTGCAATATTAACAAGGTCACAAATGTTTAGAAAGATTACAGCATAGCAGTAACAATGGCCAATGGTGCTGAAACATTAGAAACCACAAAGGGTCTTTTGTTGCTTCTGGTGAAGTAACACAATGGGCTTGCAAAAGCCACCACTGATAAAAAATAACCCAAGGATAGCCCATTAGCAGGATCTGCCTAGCTTATACTCATAGCCTGTTTCTATAAGAATGCGGAAACCATTAGAAAACTGCCAATGGGTGAAGCTTGTTCATGTCCGATGATTTAAACAGGCCTTCATCACAAACAAGACAGTCTTAAAAGGATGTTGAACTAGAAAAAAAATGAGACAGGAAATGGAAGCAAAAAAAAAAAAAAATTGAAGTAGATCCAAGAAAACAACAAAATACAAAGTAATAGGTTTGTATTGTAAGGGGTAGTCAGCACCAGCCCAGTGGGTAACCTAATCTGGCATCATTCGAAATCCTGCCCCTAATCAAAGTGAAATATTTTCAAAACAAGCCTTGATAGATTCCTAGGATCATGCACACTTGACTCCAATAGTAGCCTGGAGGTTAGAGAAACAGCATTCTAACTGTAAATTTGCCAGTTCGTGACTGACTACAAAAAGCTGAGTGAATACGACTTCTACCCTCAACAGCTATCATCATTGTCCAGTTGAGCAAGGCACTGAACCATCAATTGTTCCAGGGTAGCTGCACAGTTGCCAACAGAGATAAAGCCATAATAGTACTAAGCTAGTGTGGGTTCAAAACCCTGAGCGGGTGTCAGACTCTCCAGCTTTCAACAGCCTGCCATAGCTGGTTTGTAGTAAAAATCTTTTCAATATCAACTTGTCTTGTTAAGTCGACATAAAAAAAATTGAAAAAAGTAATGTATTAAAAAGCAGTAACAATACTGAGTTCTCCTTGAAAATCTGTCTTGGACAATATACTGTAACCACGAAAGTCAATCTTATTATTCATGACATCACCTTGCCTCATTTTTGTATCGTTGTGAGAATGGCAGACCATGTGAGCTGACTTGTAATTTACCATCATTTTGCATTTGAAAGTCACAGCGATTTGTGTTATTACAGCTCTGTCAGGTTGACGGAGGCTTGATTGATGGAGCTGCTGAGCTGTTTCCAAATGTTCACATGAGAATAGGGGTTACGGTCTTTTTCTCATCAACACCTATGACACTGTGATGAGTGGAGGCTTGTAGTTGTGACTGACAACTAAATGCGGAGGCTTGCCACATACTTATATTTGGATAAGAGGCAACATGTGACTCTGATTTCAGGAAAACACTGCAATCCACAAAGCATAGCAAGACATGGTTATAGAATTGTTTGAAGAGAGACAATATATGGGTAGAGGGAGAGCAGAGAGGTAAGAGAAATGAAGGAGCAGTGAATAGTTAGCAAAAGAATATGAAGCGAAGAGAAGCAGAGACAGAAAATTAATGAAAATGGGAGCTAAAACAGGGGGAAAGGATGATCTTGTAGCATCAGCAGTGTGGTGCATAACTTTATTAGTTTCCTAGTGTATGACCAGCATCATTTTACAGCAAAAGAAAGAGCAGAGACTTCTCATGAAACTGTTGTACTATCTAGGAGAGCTTGGCTACCCAATTGACCCTGATGAAAAGAAGGGGTAAACAAAACCAGGGGCAGGAAAAGGGTTTTGCCTGCAAGAATTGAGAAGTGATGACTGGCACAGCAGTGAGTACCAGCAAGGGAAAATTGGACTTTAGTGGACCCCCCCCCCCCCCACACACACACACACACTTCTTTCTACAAATAAGGAAAAAACATTCAGTCAACAAATAGAAATAGAATAGAATAGAACAGAAATGAATAGAAATAATTTATATTATCCACTACATTGGTAGGTAGCCATGTTTTTGAGTTTTTTACAGAGGGGCCAACATAGCTTGACCTTTGCAATGTCATGTTGTTCATCTGTTCTAGCATCTGTTCATGAACAAAACGCCAAAGATAGAAACAAGCATTAGGACTTGTGAGGAAGACTGTTTGATTATCTGCTCCCCCCCTCTCTCCCTTTCCCCTCCGTTTTGTTTACATGGCGGATTTATAATGATGTGACCTCAATTATAATCAAGAGGGATAGGCAGAGGTTACACCAGACAGGGTGTAAGGAGACATATTGTCAACATGATCCTGCTATATATTTCTCCCCTTTCATTTCTTCGCCTCTCTCCCAGTCTTGTTCATTCTTTTTGCATGAGTGCCTGTATCACAGATCCCAGTCCCCTCTAAAGCAGACATCAGTTGGCAGTTTATCTAACTCCACAGGCCTCCTTCATCACAACAGATCTCCAGCTGTCATAGTAGACTTCCTTCCAGCCACAACACTGAGGGGAGAAGAGGGTCTGTCCAACAGAGCTGCTCAGGTTCCTCTTTGACACATAAAGCCCTCCTAGGAAGTAGGAAGCAGGAGCAAAGGAAACTATTCCGCTCCCCTGTGGCTGAGTGTGCAAAGATAGTTATAATCGGTAGCAGGAGGTGAGGGAACACCTTATGAGACAACAAGGTGCTGAAGGAAATGAATATCTTTCTTCCTTTCCTTCTTTCTTCTTTTCCTTTGTACCTAGACCGCAGTGTTGCTCCCACACTCTGAAATTTTCACCTTTTCTATCCCCATGCCTCCTTCTCTGCTCCTATTCCACACAGCTGACATCAACACAGGTAATTCTGACTGTGAGAAAAAAAAACTCTTCTAATCTCAACAAAGTGGCTGTTGCTTTATCCTGTGCATTCATCTGTGTTAAATCAAAGGTTTTATGCAAATAAAGGTTTTTACGGGGTCTTACTTTTCATTCAAATAAGCAGGTATATCAGGTTGTAAGCTGAACAGCTTTGAACTTACTGTGTAAACAAGTGTCAGGCTTCATGCTGAAATGCAAACCTCCCCAACGTTCAGCTGTCAAAAGTACACTTTTTCTCTAAATTACACCTTTTCTAATGAAGCAACATCTCCTGCAGAGAGATTTAAGTTTTTAATCAGGTGTGTCTGGTGAGTGATTCACCTGCTCTGCTACTTGAAACTCCTGTGACCTTAAAGAGCTTAGCACATCATCATTTCCTTACTGTATATGTAAAGCTTCAGGCTGTCAGCTGTGCAAACTAGATAAATAATGTTGGTAAATTCTGCAATTCCACAAGTAAAGACGTCAGATTTGTGAGTTTGTGCAGTCTGGTCAATCATATTGCAACTTATATCTCCAAGTAAGCTTCAAACACTAAATACACCCTATTTTTTTATTTCTCTATCTTTTGCTTGCAGGGAAGTACATTACTTTGTTTTCTATTGGCATGGCATTAGAGGCATTTAAACATTAACAACAATACCTCGGGATATATGGAGCCTGTCAGGGTGTATGCTGGGAAGCACATTGCCAGGGCACAGCTGTCTTGTAATCGACGAGTGCAGCAGAAAGACAAAGCACCATCCTGCAGTATTTATGAACAGTTTTTAGGGAGGTGGTCCTGAGTGCTCTCCTTTGTACTCACCAGTCTACATTATCCTGACCTACATAACCTATGTGTGACAACAAGCATTGTGTGTTGAGTGCTGTCTACTCTCCAAGGGAAAATCTTGTTTTCCTCAAACATTGGCAGCAACGTGCACTCAGTGTAATGTGCCAAAACATTGACACCCTCTCTACATTTAAGAGTAGGCTTAAAACTTTCCTTTTTGATAAAGCTTATAGTTAGGGCTGGCTCAGGCTAGTACCTAGTTATGCTGCTATAGGCTTAGACTGCTGAAGGACGTCCCATGATGCACTGAACTCCTCTCTCCTTTCCTTTTGTACACTGCAATGCATGTTACTAACTTGGTTGATTATTATTACCACTATTATTATTATTATTATTATTATTAGTTACTATTGTTAATATCTCTTATTAGATTACAAAATAATAGTTACTACAGCTACTACTATTATTAACAGTAGTAGTATTTCTATAGCTGTTATTATTACAGTTGCTATGAATCTGTGTATGTCTCCCTCCCACTTCCCCCTAAACACCCCTCTGTCTCTCTCTCTCTCAACCCAACCGGTCAAGGCAGATGGCCGCCCACCTCGAGCCAGAGTCTGCTCCGAGGTTTCTGCCTTCTAAAAGGCAGAGTTTTTTGTTGCTGTTGTTTTTTTTGTTGTTATTGTTTTTCATCGCCACTGTCGCCAAGTGCTTGCTCATGGGGGAATGTTGGGTCTCTGTAAATTAATAATTTCATTAATTAATAATAAAAGAGTATGGTCTAGACCTACTCTACATGTAAAGTGTCATGAGATAACTTTTGTTGTGAATTGGTGCTTGACTTATAAATAGCATGGAATATGTCTGCTAAAAAAGGAATTTATTCTCTTACCCCATGACCAGTTGCCATGGACCGTGTGATTGTGATTTACTGGGCTATAACAGAAGCACAAATGAAATCCCAGGCCTTTTGATTCAACACACCGAATTTAAGTTATTTTAGGTCAATTTGGGTCAAACACATTTGGATAAGATGAATACTGGAGACCAGATAGAAAATTTAAACATACAATTAAGTCCCATTAGGTTGATTAAATAAATTGCATTAATCAGTATTGATAAATAATCTCCTCTGTTTAACATTTTGTATGCACTGGGCAGTTCTTCATATAACCATACCAGTCATCATTGCAGATTACTTTGTGCCCCACTGATCCTGCATGATGCCATCAGGAAAGGATGTGGTCTAGATACCACACAGGCCTTTCAATACCATGCCAGATGCAGCTTTGCCACCCGTGGCACCATCTCAACCTTGTGAAATTTAACGGTTCATGTACGTCAGGGTTGAGCCATCTGGCCCTCCGAAGAGTTTTTCCATGTAAAAAAATTACTTTGGAGGCCATGAAATGGACACGTCGGTCAATGCAAAATATTGCATTTTTCACCTTTATTTAGGGCAGTTGATCAGTGGTTTATTGCACCATATAATTTGTTTATAAAATATAAAAATGTGTTTACATTTAGACATATTTAGTGTGTCACATTGTTGATTAAGATATGTCTGCAATTTTTCATAGATTGTCCATCATTTTCCATAAGCTATAAGATAATTCTAAGATCTGAGTTATTATTACAGTAGAAGTGATTAATCATTGCTGAAGTTATCTTTTTATATAATTAATCGGTCCCCTTTTTAGGTTAGCTTTGGTTCCATCATCCTCATCCTGATAATGTACTTTTGCATAATGTGTTTCTTTCGTTTATCTTTCTAAGAGGCTGAAATATGATATAAGGGTTTTAGAAATGACTCAAATAAATTAGGGTTTTCTGATCTGCCACCTCTATGGTTAAGATGTACAACATAAAACTACTTTATTAAAGTAAGATCATGGGCATGAAGGACAGATCACTTTCACAGTTAAGAGGAACCAGCACTAACTGTCTGTAGGAGATGGTATGCTAAATACAGAAACTGATGTCTAAGTCACACACCGCAGAATAACAATGTCACGCTATACAATGTCATAAGCACTGTGGCAATCTGAGATTGCATACTTATACACAACTGTATGATGTATGGGTGTGTCCTGTGTCTGATTATGCTTCTGGTGTTTGGGCTTTTCCTGATTATTTGAGTTGTAACACTGTACATCATAGAGCTATTCAATCTTTTTGGGGTGTCCATAAATTAACTTCAGTTCTGGCCATTAGTGGAGATATGGTTTATCAGAACCTCAGAACATCAGGCATAAATGTCAAATGCTTCGGCTTCGAAATAGACTTGTGAAGATGTCTGATCAGAGACTTAGTAAAGGGATATTTAATTGGGACATTTCACATGGTCCCTGGACTAATGAGTTGAAGATCCTTATTCTATTTAAATGACCTGTCATTCATTTTCTATAACAAATTACTTTGTAATATTAAGGAGATTAAGAGTAAAATGTGTCACATGTATACATAAAAATGGTCTGTTGATATATGGTATAAGCAAAAATAGCACACTTATAGTCTCATAATGAATAGTTTCAGCGTAGAACCTGATGTGAAGTATAATTTAACCAAATGACAAAGACCCCTGCATGCATTTTAGTTCAGGAACATTACCCTTAGGCCTAGAGAGCGGCTGGGTTAATGCCACTCCAGAGGAGGACAGACTTTGTTATGTGAGCTAGGCAATGTTGAGAATGAGGTTCATTTTATGTTTTGTTGTCTGTATATGATGACATAAGGGAGGCACTTCTCCGTAAATTATCCTCCATTTATGATGATTTCTTTTGGCTGGATGACTATGAAAAACTTGAGTTGTGCTTTAGGAAGGGAACCTTTTTCTAGCTGATTTTAATTGCCATGCTTGGGAGAGAAGAAAGAATATTTTGTTTAAATGGAGCTATTAAGTAACAATTAATTTTGTCAAGAAATGAAATGTGATGAATTACCTGATTACTGCAAATTGAGCATTGCGTTAGTTCTGGCAGGCCATGGAAGTCAAACTCAGCTGACAATCCCAGCTAAATCAGCTGATCTGAAAGCCAGCCCACATCAGCTGATGGCTCAGCTGATTCTCTTCTATGCATTCAATTGGCAGATCTCATACAGGGCGCACTATTTAAGATGCTTTGACCTGCCTACTCTTCCTGCTTCCTCTGCAAGTCGCTTTGCCTCCCACCTCCAGCTCCTCCTTTTTATGCTGTGTCTGACTTAATCAATGTCATTTCTGTTGTTGCTTAGCTTCCTGCCTTAGCCTTTCCATGTAGGCACATGGAAGGGCAAGGAGCTCCCAGCACAGAGCCATATACTGCCAAATATAACTTAATGCAAATAAGTTTCTTTGACTTTAGTGGTCCTGACTTATAAACCCATGTGGGTTGGGCACTTTTGTGCATGACACAAAAATAAAAGAATCAATCAAACCATCAATCAATTAATGACTTAATCCATCAAAAATCAAACTCCTTTCCAGCTCTTTTGCTACTGAAAAAAATCATTGAGGAATAAAGAAGAAAAAATATTTTTTTTAAAACAATTTTAAGCACTTAATGACCAATGCTGCTGTTTTTCTTGTCTCTCTTTTGGAATTAACACACATCACAGTTCTATGTTTGTTATGTGCAAGTATTGACATGGAATATGGACATGTCTCATTAGTCCATGTTGGGTTGGAAGCTGGTGTGAAACAAATCAATAATTTCATCAATAGCTTAATCTGTTGAGTAGTTAGTACGTAGATCAATAAATTGATAAATCAATCAAATGAGATCTACATATTTCCAGAAACAACAGAAGTAATTTGCTTTGACCGATTTCCCCGAGTTGATATCCTTTGATGTACAACATAACACCTCATTGTAAACTGGTGTGAGGCACGTTGTGACACGTGGACAGCGGATCTGAGGCAGTGTTGTCACTATCCTTCTGCCACTCAACTGCCACTTGAAAACAGGGTGTTCAGACGTGCACTGGGCTGTGATCTGAGCTGTAACACTAGCCCAGATGCACTGTTACACACTCACTCACACACACTCACGTCACTCACTGTGATGATCTGGGTGGTCAAGAGGATGGGAGAGACAGAGAGGCAGAAAAAAGAGCAATATGTCTGAAGGGGGAAACAGTAGAAGGGCATCTCTTATGTTTTCCATTAAGGTAACAGAGATGTGATGGCAGTGATGTTAGGCCAGATAAGAACAGAAAGAGACATTAATGGAAATGGAACCCTTGTTTCCCCCGGATAATGTAAGGCTAGCATGATTTCACAGTGACTCCAAACGCCAATCTTGTAGCAGTGCTTCAGTGTTATGTTGGCTATAGTTTACTTTAGTCTATACTTGCATTGCTGCTCAATACACAAATGAAACATTATGTGCAGTCTCTTCTACTGTAATAAATGTAGTACTGATTTGTGCAGGGGCACCACAAATGGAGAAAGACAGACAGAAGCTATTGTTGAGCCAAATTGAGAATCCTTTAAGATAATTTCCCTGCAGTTGGTTAAGTAAATGTCAGATAGCGTTCAAACAAATCAAACACCCAAACCAGGGAGTCTTTGTGTTATGTGGCACACATCTCGGGGGACTGACTGTTATTTACACCCTCTCATCCTGTCTTCGTTGTCGCTGTGAGGATGCATCACATTCTCACTTTGTTGTAGATCAGCTTTAGACTGCTTTAACTGTCAGCCGCAGCCCTTTAAATCCCTCAAGACCTATTCTATTTGCACTAGCCATTAGCCGAGGAAAAGGCCTCTGCCTGCCGCCCAGCTTATTTAGCGGCTCTTTGTTTGTTTATCCCTTGCTGATTCCTATTTCATTGTTCCATTCCTCACTCCTCATTGATGCAGACTGGGTGTTCCTTTTTTTCTTCAGCGTATAAGTTGGGGGAATAGTTTTTTGGGGGGGTTCAAATCTCTAAAGGATGGTCTAATCATATGCAGACATGGCTTTAATCGTCTTTGTCAGCGGTGTTTCTGAGTTCAGAGAGGGGCCGACGTCCCTGTATGATACCCACTGCTGTGTTCATACTGGATATACATAAACTTTGAAAACAAAAGGAGGAAGGCAGAGGCACAATGCTTTGATCTGACTAAAACTTGCCAGTCACCATTTTTGTACTTTACCATACAGCCAACAGAAATTTCTCACAGATTTTCACTGTAATCTGTTTACTCTCTTCAGCCATCAAAGTGAATAATTACCCTGTTAAAAGTATTCTTCATGCAAGTAGACTCTCAATGAGCTGCCATAACTACACAGGACAATTGACAACAACAGAAAACATTTAAAATTTCCCATATACACAGTGTTGTGTTTAAACCTTGTACTTCCACATGGTAAATCTTTCATTAGTTAAGAAAAACAACCTTGTTTTCAGCTTTGTAACCATGCATTGCTTAGCTAGTTCAAGGAGTTCAAATTTAGCCCAAGAAGTAGGAGGATATAAGAAACACTTGCACAGTGTTTGTTTTTCTCTCAGAAAAAAAAAATTACCACATTTGAAAACATGTTTTCTTCAATATTAATTTTATTGATGCACAGCATATTCTTACTGTTTTTTATTCAAAATTTAAGAAAGAAAATAAATTGCTTATAGATTCTATATTCTATATTCTGTTATATAGGTTATAATAGATTCAATTTAGAACCTATGGATCTCTAAATAATGTTGTGATATACTGTAGGTATGTTTTTCTCTGCCACGCTGGTCATGATATCAAACAGACAGAACTCCTGGCACTGAATCACATAATTACATAGAAATGTCATTTATGTTCTTATTTTGACAAAGTCAATATGGTAGATAGAGAGCACAAGCTGTCAAGGTAATTGCAACTGAATTATCTGCCACTACCACTAACTTATTTTTTCCCAATATTAGATGCATAATAAGTAATTGGTGAGTGTGTGGGTGTTTTTGTGGGTGTTTACATTGCTTGATGCTTATTGATATGAGTGATATTTAACACAACCCTGTGCATAATGTTCAAATCTCCAAGAGAAGATTATATATCATGTCAAGTTTTCTAAATTAGCGTTTAGCTAACCTTAATATGATTTTACAAAGATCACTTACACAAGCTTCCCTTTTCGAAGAACATCTAAATATAGAGAAGACAAAATTGGTATGGGTAGCTCAGGGAAGAACATTGTTAAAATGACATTGTGGCAAAGCACACTTAATGATGGAATAGCTAATTGATATTAGAGCAAAGGATCAATGTTTCAGCTCTGCCAAAGGAGAACAACCTCAATAGCAAGATGATTGTCCCCAAGGTCATATTCTGTTACTGTAATATTGACCTTCCTGTTCGCTCCTGACATTCTGTCCAAATCACATCCTGTTGTTATTGTACAGCCATTTACCGGTATCCATCTTCTCTCTCATCCAATACATCCTCTCTGTGATGGCCTCTGTGGCAAGTTATCAAAGTCTAACCATAAAATCACTTGAGTATTGACTATTAAAATAACTGATCCAACTATATTATCCTTAGGGTTATACAAGGGAAACAAATGGAAATTCTCATTATGCCCACAGATTTAAAGATTATGAGCCATAATGTAGAGTAGGTGTTCAGCAGGGTCTTTGGTGCTTTGTGTTAACATTTCAATAACATTTCTGAGCAAATATAGAAAAAAAAGAAGCAAATTTCAAGCATTTATAATTACAGACCTGTTGCATTTGGTAATGAGCCAGCTATAATGCCTGTGTAAAAAAAATAAAAAAATAATATATATATATATAACACTCTAATTTCCTGGAATGTCCAAGGAAGTAACCTTCACGAAGCACTACAATGGCAACAAATCTCAGAAACTATTGAGTTGGACGGGAGCCAAATTGAAAAATTTACCACAAACATGAAACAAAATAGGTGAATATAACTGTTTTATGTCTTAGTCTTATGTCTTCAGTCCAAATGGCATTTAGTGAAAGGTCCTCTAAGCTCTTGAGTGTCTTATACACCAGACATTGGATAATTCTGAATCGATCTAGCAGAGTTAGTCAGTCCTGCACTTTGCCAGGAGCACTAATCCATGAGATGCAATTCATACGTCTACCTAATATTAAGTTTCTCATGTTGCTTATTGACCTTTTCATCTGGCATTTTCCCTCACTGATGTGAGTCAGCCCCTTCACAAAGGCTGTCTAGAGCCATTATTTCGCTAACCCTTCTATTCCGCTTCCGGTGAGAAACACTTGAACACTTAACTCACTGCTTCTCTCCGAGGTGACTGGGAAGGAGGGCTTGGATGTGAGAGAGAACTGGCAGTCTGAGGTGTGGGGTGCAGTGACAAGTTTCTTTATGGAAGAATGTGAAAAAAAAACATGTTAATTGCTGTGTTTGTCTTAATTTTGTATTCACGCTTCTGTTTTGTAATAAAAGCCATCATTTCAGGTTTGTATGCCTTTGAGGACACACAGTTTCAAGCTAATACAGGCCTCTTACAGACAAGGAAGAATTTTAATAGAATCTGGATGTACATTTACATGGTATCACAAAAACTCTTACCATCGTGGGTTGTTTGCCATGATTGCGTGTGCCATCATTTTATCTTCTGTTTGATGAAAAAGTGATTATCTTTAGCAGCCACTCAGGAACTGTGCCCATAGATACAGTACATGCTATTTTTTTTTCGTCATGACACAAATCAAAGTCGACACGCATGACTGTTCCTGTTGTGAGATGTACAGTGTATTTCCCTTTCTGACACACACACACACACACACACACACACACACACACACACACACACACACACACACACACACACACACA
>JBBPCS010000130.1:14075891-14087419 GCA_037974645.1 Hollardia meadi
GTGTGTGTGTGTGTGTGTGTGTGTGTGTGTGTGTGTGTGTGTGTGTGTGTGTGTGTGTGTGTGTGTGCAAGAGTGATTTGAGATTTGAGTAAGAAACTACAAACAACATGTCAAAGCACAAAGATCGATGATACGGTCAAAAGCTTGTACATACATAATACAGACCTGAGTACACTTTCCAACCAGAACACTCTATTACTGTAATCCATCACCAAGCTACAAAATATAGAAACTACGTGTAACCAAGCTTACCAGCTGGACAACCAATGCCTGTCACACACAGCCGGCTTACATATTCCAGACACACAATTAACTTAGCCACTACAATATCTTCATGCTCTCAGAGGTGATTGTCCATTCACTGTGCACATATTAAAGCATAAATAATCCATGCAGACATATTTCCCTCTATTTAGTTGGAGGAAACCTCTGATAGATTATTCATGTCTCGGCTGCACATTCAACCTTGAGGCGTTCCCCTCATATCTATGGCTAACAATATGACATATGAGAGCAAGGGTGACATTCACTCCCCCCCCCCCAACCCTTCTCTCTCTCCCTCTTCATCATGGCTCTGAGATGGGCAACAGGAGCCTCCGCCAAGGACAAATTTGCCTGTGATGATTTGGTTACCAGGGGCGTGCTCAGTCGCTCCCTCTCCAGTTTCCCTCTCAGCGTGATGTCTGGTCAAAGATAAATTACACTGATAGATATGGTGAATCATTTGTCACAATTTCATTCACCTCTCAGTCAATGCTTTGATAGGGTGCAATGATGAAACACACAATAAACCGCTTTATTCATTATTCAATCATTAAGAGAACGCATCATATTATTATAGTTTTGCTTTGTGTGGATTTTCTTAATCTCTCATAGCATTACTTTTTTTTCCTAAGTATTTGTTGTAAAATAAAAATATCAAGCCTGAACCTCGAGATATCCATCTATGTTTACAACAGGTACACAGTTTTCTTAATATTTGAGTCTTTACTCTTTTATACCCTTTGCAATCGTGGATACGACTAAAGAAAAATGTGTCTTTAAATCTCATCTTCCATACAAACCTTGACATCTTGCAACCACATTGCCCATGAACCAAATGGGAATAAACGAAAAAGACAGGGGACAATGTAATGCTATGCATCAAGACTTTTAGATTACTCAGTATAAAGCATGACCAAAACCTATTGGACATCAAAAAGAAGAGGAGAGACTAAATTCAGCGCAATTTTTTTTACAAGGAAAGTGAAACTCTGAATTGTCAAGAGGCAGGCACAATTGATGTTTGTATCCTTGCAGCCCAATTGTAGATACTTGATCTGAATCCCTGATTGAAATCAGATATTTATTACACCTCTATTGCCAACAAAGAATTTTAATTAACTCCGAACACTCTTTTGTACTTGTGAGTGCTTTTTTTTTTTTTAACAGCAAGCAGCCAGAGCTATCTTACTACCTCTGGCAGGGTTAATTGCCTTGCTTTGGGGCAAAAGACTGGGTACCAATGAGTTAGATAGGACAGCCATGCACTGTAGCAGTGAGTTATCTTTACTGCTAAGAGCAATTGAAACAGATATAAGTAAAGCTGCTCTAAAACAAAATCTTTGTGCAAAAGCAAAAGGACACAGTGTCAAAGAAACTGTTTAGAGAGAGCCTTAATTCAACAACATTGCAAAAAAAAGAGAAGAAGTAAATGATCCTGGTTCAATGTGTAATTTGTCAACATCAGCTATTGCTGTGTGCTGTAAAAGCAGCTGTGGTGAGATAGGCCAGTGGAAGTGAAAGCTAGATAAATAACGGATTTGTTAATTATTTTCTGAACCACTGAGGTGCCTCATTTAAAATGTAAAAATCAGTCGCTACATGTATCTCTTTAAAGTGACTGGGACATTTTAGAGGCAGCTCTTGCTGAATAAATTATGAATAATTTGAATGAATAGTTTCAATAACAAATTCCATTTAAAATCACAGTAGAGTGTGTAATGACTGCCAGATGTATTCAAAGCAGAAGGCAAGAAAGAAAAAAACAGGGAACTGCATCTACTGTGTATTAAGATTGCATATGGATGTCTGTATGCATGAAAGTGGATGTATGAATGAATTTAAATTAAACAAAACAACTTTCATCTTTCATCAAATTAATCTGTGACAAAAATGACACTAGAAAAAACATAATTTGATATTGTTCCTCATAATTTTGAGAGTACTTTTTGTTTAAACAAAGCTCAATTTTCAATACTGTCTTTCTCTGCTGTTGTTGTTGTTGTTGTTGTTGTATGCCCTGAACATTCTAGAGCACTGAGCCTTTGCTGTGAAGTGGTGGATTAAGAACAGGACCATCCAAGAGTAGATGCAACAGAAAACACATAACAATGGTGGGTCAAAACCCATACACACATGCACGCATGCACGTACAATATCCGCTGTCACAACTCCACTTGAAATGATTCACAACAGTGTATCACGATAAAATGTCAAGATGGAATGAGGTCGATATAAAAAAAGCTTAAATAACCCAAAGGGGTCAGAAATAAATGCTGAATTTTTTTTTTTTGATTTTGCTTGTAATCATATATAAACAGCCACATTTTATTACCATCTGTTATGATAAAAGTTATCAGTATCATGCAAAACATTTCAGCATCACAGCAACAGTGAAGATGTTTCTTCTACTGAGCCATAAAAAGCCTCTCATCTCTTTCCAAATGCTAAAAAAAACCAACAGCCTTCTGTTTTCTTCCCGGAAAAAGCCTTGTACAAAATTAACACTTAATTAACGAGGGCCATGGGTCATGTAAAATCACACATGGATGGGCAAGGACGCAGAGGGCTCTCCCTCAACACGGACTAATAGACTGTAACTGGTCTATATCCTCAGAATTTATTTTTCATTTTTCTGATTTTTGGGGTGGAAGCTTTCAGTACGGCGCATGAAGGACGTGCATCTGAACCTGTGAGTGTAAAAGTGTGGTTTGTGTATCAGTGTGTGTCATAAAGCATGGTGTGATTTCCCTAAACACCCTTTTCTCCCTCCAGACACCTGCCCTCCTGGCCCTATGTGCCCATCCCTCCTCACTTTATTACCCGGCGCTGTGATTAATGTCCCTCTGTCACACACTGTGGTTCCCGAGGAGGGAGGGAGGAGCCATGAAAGAGCTGTACATGCAGGCTTTTGCTAGCAAAGCTGCAGCGAGCTGATAGTTTTGTAAAGTGAGTTCAAAAGTAAGGTGCAGGAAAGTAAAAAGCAACAAACACATTATTTAGCATCCAGAGTAGTGGTGAATTATTTTACCATCATGCACACCTGGGTAGTTATTAGACAGCTCTATGAGCAACTAAAGTAGACTATGAGGATGGAGAATGATCAGAGTTAGCGTGTGTGTGTGTGTGTTTATTTGTGCGTTGAGGTTGTGTTGTGTGCTCTAACCCACCCAAGGTGGACAGGAGGAATGGCAGCTGACGAATTGTGCAGAGCATCTGCGACAGACCACGACTGCACCTGTTCACCTGAGGGAGCTCACAGTGTGTGTTTATGTGTGCATGTGTGTGTTATTGTGTTTTTAATCTCCTCGCCTACTGGCCCAGCTGATCCATGCCCCCACCCCCCTCCCTTCCCGCATTTTCAGCCTATCAGGGTGACTAAATATTTGAACTGCACAGATGAGAGAGTCTCCCTGATGGAGCCTAATGTTTAGTAAATATCTTCTTGACTTCTCAGGTTGCCAGTCTAGCCAACAACGGCAGTTAAAAGAGAGAATTTCAAAGTTTGGGTCTGGGTGAACAGAGTGTGCTTCAGATATTTCAGATTTTGTTTTTTTTTTAAGAAATTAGAAATTACGAGGTAACCCGGAGGTTTGATTTGTGCTGGGGTTGTCTCAATCTATTGATGATTATGGCATTCATTGTTGAGGTGGATCTAACAGTTACCACTTCTTCAATTTGTGGAAATGACTAAGTTTTCTAAAAGAGCAGCTGTTCTCCATTTTTACTTGCTGTGTATTTGGTTTCATCATTTCACAGGAACAAAGAAATCAAAATGTGTAAAAACGTATCACTTCAGAAATAGAACAAGGTAGTTACTATATATTCCCTTCTCCTTACACAGCATTGCTATGGTGAAAATAATAACATCACTCACGTTTGTTACTGCATCTGATATTGTTATGTTTCTAAAACAGAGCTGTGCTGGGAAAACAGGCTGTTCTCTACAGTTGGCCAGTCTGTTTTGGCAACATGATTTCAAGAGGTTGCAGTACATCAGTATTTCCGTCAAACTGTTGTTTCGGTGTATGGCACCTGTATTTCATACTGGTCTACTGCTCACTTTGAAATCTAACAACAGTCAATTCTGCTCATGATGTGATTTTAAATGTTTTTTCACAAGACAAGACAATCCTGCCTTTTTTTTTCTGGTGAAACTCTACCCATGGCATCAAAGCCCGCCATCAGTATAAGTAATGTAGCTGTATCCAAATTAAAACAATTTTATGGAATTAGATGATAAACTGTTGGTTGGTATTCTATTTTTGAATTAAGGTTCTACTGAGACTGTGCTTGTGTGTTGAGGGAACAGGTCTGGATTGTTTTGTGGAGTTGGGTGGCTTAGCACAATGAGAAGGATACTTTTCTCCAGAGTAATGGCTTTTATCACAGTGGGAGGCAAGAGAATACGGATGCATAGCAGGAAATGCTTGGCAGCGGCGGTGGAGAGGGGGTGCCTGGTGGCCGGCGTTGCAGAGACTGAATCAAGGACATTTATCTCCGGATCAAACACGTCCTCTCTTCAGGCATTCCCTCACAAACTGCAGGCCCCTCCGTCAGCTAATGCCTGGCTAAGTTGTTCAAAGAACACCCCGAGGAGAGAGTATTTTCGCATGGGAGGGACGGGGATAAAAGCCCAAGAGGAGGAGGAAGAGGAGCATAAGCTCATATTCAAACAAAAAACAAACACACAAAGCCTAATCAATGATGAGCAAGCAGAGCTGTGTGCTGTGGGTGGCGAGAAAGGTCTGTGGGTTGTAGAGATGAGGCGCATCTGGACCGCCACTTTGATGTTCTGAAGTGCTTTTCTTTTAACACAAAGCAGCCATGAGGGCCCTAAAATGCATGATGTAAATACTATATTTGTAAATACAATAATATATACAAATTATTACAAAATTTGATTGCAAGTGACCTATCTAGTTACATAATGGCTGTCTTCTGTTGGTACGTGTGTGTGTGTGTGTGTGTGTGTGTGTGTGTGTGTGTTAGCCATGGGCCGTGCATTTAGACTCTGCTAGTGTTAGTGTGTCTGCAATTTGAGAGCATATTGATTGTTTTTTGATGAAGCTTATTAAAATACACTCCATTAAAATATAAATAGCTTCCCCTTGCATTTCCGTATGTTTTTACTACATGCTTTTCACTTCATTCACAGCTGAGCCATGTGGTGCCTGATATGATATCTATTATCAAATGTTTCTGCATGCTTTAATTGTGAGTGAAGGTTGGCCTTGAGACAACTGTGGCAGCTTGAGACACCGTTTATGTTATCTGTTGACAATCAGACCTCGGGCTAATGGGGAAAAAAAGAAAAAGATCAACCTCAAACAAACAGATTTTCAACAGTGATGAATGGCCATGGGAAACTATCCAAGGCCCAAAAGCGCTGAGAACAGGCAAACCAATGTTTATCTGTAACCACATCTGTCACGTGTGACAACACTCAGAAAATTCCCACTGCTGTGCTTGAGCAACCTATTCAACCAAGTTTTAACTGTTCAGCACTGAAGAAGTGTTTTCTTTGCGAGAGACAGAACAAGGGAGAGGACGAAAACTACCGTTGAGGATAATGTATTTTTGCGTTCTTTCTTTTGCTGTCCATACAGCAGCTCGTGGCATTCACTTTTCATAGCGGGCAGAGGCACCCAATAAATATTGCAAGGTCAGTCAGGGAAGATCCTTGCCTCAGCCAATCAAATACCCTGAGCTCCTTTTCCAACCTGCGACTTAAGACGTTGTATAATTCACATTTCCTCTGGCTATACCTCACTCTTCAGCTACTATTTCTCTCACTCCTGAAGTGTTCTAATGGTTTTGCAATTGCAGCAGAACAGCCATAGGCAAGCTATTAGATATAGATGTCTGAGAGGAACAACTACTATATCTTTCCTACTGTCATCAAGCTATTTATACCTATCAAACACTTGTCATGAAAAGCTGGAAGAAAATAAATATCAATAGTTTAGGAATACAATGCTGTAATCTCTTTGTATATAACAACTGTCTGAAGGTATGTACAGGCTTTTTGTTCCGTAAATTTAACTAAGAAATGGGACAAAATAACCATTGTGTCATCATGTTTGATTGGTTTTATTTTTTATTTGGAACTTCCATACCAACAAGACAACTGTTCAGTGAAAAACTGAAAACTCAAAACAGTAAAACTAATATTCTGTTAAAGTGGAAGCTTTAAGGTTCCACATGAGAACAATAATTTCAATCGTTTCTTAGAGGTGCATTACTGCCAACAACTGTCGCTCTCATGTCAGGTCTCCTGCTACCCAAATCACATTACCATGCGAGGCAGCTAGATTTGCGAGATCACACAAGAATTCAGATCTGATTTACTACATACAGCCTGGTCCAAATATATAACGAGACACTCAGGGATAACTGTGGAAACTGTTTGTGAAAATCTCTACCGAGATGGACTCTCATAAGACCATTTGGCTGAAGCTGACCAACATAAAAATGAAAAATAAACATAAATTCACTCTATAAAAATCAAGCATATTGTACACAGTGCCAACATATGCACTGACACATACAACCTGTAAATATAAAACAAACCATGTACACATTACTAAGTGATCCTATGTATTACTGATATTAAAACTATCCACATATTGGACATAGATTGAGGAACAGAACAGGTCTGCTGCACAGCCTACTTTTAAAATGGGATTAGGTGTTTTCTTCTGTTAGGTGCTGTCTGAGGTAGACATGTCAGCAAGAAGGAACAAAGAGCGATACAAAGCCACAGGTCAATAGTGTCCTGCTACCTTTACCTGGACAGAGACAT
This sequence comes from Hollardia meadi, assembly GCA_037974645.1. Classification (NCBI taxonomy): domain Eukaryota; kingdom Metazoa; phylum Chordata; class Actinopteri; order Tetraodontiformes; family Triacanthodidae; genus Hollardia; species Hollardia meadi. The sequence continues at coordinate 14,082,958 of JBBPCS010000130.1, forward strand.
GGAGGGTGGTACAAAGGGTGGCAGCGAGACAAGAAGAGGACTTATTAAAAGATGAGGCGAGAAGCGTGGTGAATCAGTGGCTAATCCTTCGTTTCCTCTAAGCCTGTGTAATTAGGACATGGGGGATTGCACCGTGACAGGGGATGCTTCTGGACCGCCTTGCTTTTTTTCCTCGCTTTTGTATATTTCTTCCCTCTTTAGCCTGGGTTTATGGCAGTTTGTCATCTAAATATAGCACGCTCGTGTGTGTTGTGTCTTTATTGTGTGTACATTGTGGCATGTTCACCCATAAGCAACATAAACAGACACAGCATGCCTGGACCATGTTTTAGTTCTACTCACTACTACTTACCGTTTGCGTATGTGTTCATGTTTGCTGCTTTGGTCAATGTGCGACGCCCTCAAATTGTATTTGGGCACATTTGTGGGAATCAAATGGGCTGTTTCAATCAAACAACACTTCCTCCACAACACACACAAACACGCACCAAACAAACAAACACACCATGTTGGAAGGATGGCTATAACTGCATGGGTCTAGGAGGGAGAGCACAGTGTGGACTAGACATGAGACCAGAGACCAGAGAGACTGATCAGCATCCTTCTGCCTGTTAATAGCCTTAATCTACTTCCTTCCCCGAGTAGACAGTGAGGGAAGTTGCCTTGGCCCATTTAGAGAGCTAGTGTGTGCAAGAAATAAAGGGAGAGACAAAGGAAGAGAAAGACAAGAGAGAGAGAAGAAAGGGGAGGGGGCAGGGAATTACAAAAAATTAAGCTGAGCGAGTGTATGACTCACCAGCTCATTGCAGAAATCCTGTTTCTATCGAAGGAGAAAACAGGTTTAAAACACCCTATTAAAGAAAGAATGAAGGGAAACCTTTTGTTACAAATTCACAGAAGGTCGTCTTTTGAAGTGCTTCACTCCAACAAAATTTTACATTTTAGCCATAATATTTTAATGATGCTGTTTCCAATACTCTATATTTGTGGTATCTCTTCTTGAACGGATTGGATTTAGTGTCTTAAATGAGGCACTGTGGCCCTGTCCTGATAACTAGTCTAAAACAACAAGGACAAACCCATTTAGCATTGTGGAGGCTTCATTCAGACAATCCATACAATAACAAGATCCACCAGACATCATACAATCCTGTCACATTTGCTGAATTAATTTACTTTCTTTTATTCTCTCTCTCTCTCTGCCTCTGTCTGTCTCTGTTTCGAACAAAGGGATTTGAACAACTCAGGGTGTCATGGCTTTATGCAAGTAATCATTCCCATGTGTACCGCTTTAGCAGGATTAGGGAAAGTACTTCTGATTCTTTCTCTCTCGACAGAACCATCACTGTAATAACAACACATACAGTGTGCAGTAGCGTAGTGTTGCCATTACTATTGCCTTACTTAATCATTTTTAGTTGTGAGTCTTGGTATTATGAATGAAGCTATAAGCTCTGAGACAAAAGCTGAAATGGCAACGTATATAAATTCATAAAAATCATGCAAAAAACCATTTATGCTTATCTGGCAGCTGTTGCCACTGCAATACCTTTCTCTTAGTGGCTGAAACAGGTCAAACTCAAACAGCTCGTCAGATATCGACGTTTTGTCACGGCCCTTTGCATCCCATCCAGACGCCCAGGGTACCCTTTGGCGTCAGACAAAGACACACAAGGGATTAATGTACCAGCAATGTAAAGCCATCCGCGTCAGTTTCAGACGACTTGAACAGATGTTGTAGAGTAACATACTTTCCAAAGCGAGAAAGCGCCAAGAGGGGTGGAGGTCGGGATTGAGTGGAGGGTCACACACACAACTTTCACCCAGGAGACCGGAGTTTGTGTCCTGTTTGAAACCGTCATCAATCTTTTCCTCAACCTAACCACATGTTTTTTTGCCTAAACTTAACCAAAGCAACGCATGACCTTGTGCGTCAGGATAAATGTGCCTTTGTGCATCGGCTTGAGACACTCAAGGGAAGGCTTAGTGCGTCGGCCATGGCTAAATATTTGGTCATGCCAGGGATGGATCAGGGAGCCATGTAACAAGCCACAGCCAATGAGAGTGGACACGAGCTGGGGAAGGAGAGATGAATAGATGGAAGAGCAGCAGCCAGCCAGAAAACATAGTTCGGAGACCAGGCAGACTCGTCGGGATTCCTCCTGGTGAAAGATCTTGTAATGTGTGACCCCCTGTCGCCGATCAGTCATCTACTGTGTTGAGCGACAAAGCCATTAAGATTTCCGATTACAAGACAGAAAGTTGTGCAGTGTGACCAGTACAGCAATCTATGAAAGTACAACTATGAAAGTGTGACCAAGGCATAATGCAATCCAAGAAGGGCCCAAAACCTAAAGGAATGAATAGGTCTTGGCTGATGCTGTCTTTGCGTTATGAAAAATGATTCAGACATCAAAAAATCAGAAATCATGTTTTTACCACACAATTTCAAACAAATACATTGTTAGCCCAGGTTTTGGAAGTCACATGCTACAGTAGAAAACATAGCCTGACTATAGTTGGATAAAAAGCAAACAATTTGCAATGTTATCTTTCATATTCAATTTTGCCGATTGCGATACCACCGAAACCTCTACTAATCCTCAGGAGAACAGCTGTGACTCCGAAAATCTGTTGTTTACTTCACTTACATTAATTCAGTTAAACTAACATCATCTCCATCTTTACTGTGTAAAAACACTTTAAGCACATACCTGAAATAACACCAGTGAGACATTTTCAAACAGCCTCATCTGTCAGACCAAGCCTGCTCACGGGGGTTTGCAAATATTTCCATTTCTCCTCCACTATGACTCACTAGAGCACATAGTGTATATTATTTGTGTGTTATTACAGTTTTTTGGAGTGCACTTACATGAAAATATCCCATGGAAATATGCACTATTTACAGGTTGATTTTGTTTTTTTGCTAAATTAATAATAAATATTTCAAATGTATGTAGTATAACACGACACAATAAAAATAAAACTATCAAATAACAGTATCATTACCTACTGTAATGAAATGGGATCACAATTTCAGTCTGACTGCCTGATGAACAGGGGGATACACGTGTCAAAACAGGGAAAGAAGTGTGAAGACGCACCACCTGTAAAGCTACATGCCATGCCGCATATAGTAGCACACGAGTCTAGATTCATCCTCCAGTGCATGTACTCATGAGACTAATATGTGCAATCAGAAAACTGTACACTTTAGCATGTAGGCATTTGATCAATTGTGCCAATGAACAGCACTGTAGCTCCCCTAAGGTTATTGGCCGGGTGTTGAACAGAGGCTAAGTGGAAAGGTGGAGAGAGGTATGTTGAGTCGATGGTGTTGGCTTTCTCAGCCTGGGGGCCTAACACATTTAGAGAGCTAACTGACACACTTTGGATGTATTAGCCACAGTGAGCACTGCCAACCTCTCCTCTATTTCTGTTGTACCTCCTCCTCCTCCTCCTATCACCGTCTGTCTGTCACTGCAATCTCCTCTCCGTGCAAGACTGAGGAATATGCCTAGTGTTTCAGCAACATTGCTTTAGCATTGATATTCCTTCGTGCCCCAATCAAATTGGTGTTTGCCAGTCTAGACACTAGTTGCTTGTGTCTCTGTGTGGATAAACATAAGCACACACTAACACTCTCACTCGTCTCTTTATTGGCTTATATAAGTTTTATAAGTATGATTAGATTAAAAGAAACTGACGGAAATGCAATAACGGTCTATCAGTCCACCCATCAGGAGGGATAATCATTTCAAATAGAAATGTGTTTTCCATCTCACAATGTAATTTATACTTTCTTTGCCTCTCCATATGTTTCACTCCTGAGACTGGTGGGTTATGAGCACGAGGCTTTAAAACAGACTGGGTTCAAGTCCAGGCCACTGAAATAAAACAAAAATAAATAGAAATGTATAGCAATAAGTATCTCTCAGACTCGTCTTGCTAGAAAGAAAGCCCAAAGGCTAGAGGACGCCAGTTCTCTTTGACAAATATATGCATTGCATTTGAGCTCCTCTCAGTCCATGCTGCCCCATTCTATGTGGTGGTTTAAGATTAGGGTCAAAGATTAGAAGGCTTACACAAGATAAGAATGGGATTAAAAGAGCTCAGAGATGTAAAATTACAGATCAAAGAACTGGTGAAAACACACCTGAATTGTAAACAAACTCATAAAATAGCAGCCACCTGTCCTGCTGGACAGTCATGGCATCATGGGGGGTGAAAACAAAACAATGTATTCCTGATGAGGGAATAGGAAGTGAATATTATTGAAGCAGCATCCAATATTCCAGAGAGGGATTCAGCACACATCAAAGGCTGCCTCTGCAGTAAGTCTGTTAGATTTGGGATTAATGGACTCCAGAGGGGCCTGGACGGACACACACACACACACACACACACACACACACACACACACACACACAGACACACACACACACACACACACACACAC
>JBBPCS010000130.1:14105530-14117448 GCA_037974645.1 Hollardia meadi
TTTGTCAGGCTTTTTTTTTTTTTTTTTTCTAACCGCAAGGAAAGTTTAGACAGATTGAAACATTGATGAGCACCAATAAATGATTAAACAAAACAAGAAAAACTATAATAATAAGATTTAGGATGTAATAAAATGCTTCTAAAAGTATTGCACAAGCAGTCTGCTAAAAGAAAACTAGATGAAACAAAAAAAGAGAGGATTGAGTGTGCGATCACTTTTTATGTATTATAGAAAATACTGTTAGTGAGCACTTTTAAACCTAATTAAATGTGCATGTCCTTCCTCTCCCTACTATGACTCAGTGCAATTTAGTGTCAGTTGAGTCACTGATGGGGAAGTACTGTGCGGGGACTATTAGAGAAAAGAAAACCAAGGTGTGAGATGTGGTGATGGTTATAGATCCAGACTCTTACCTTTGAACAAACTGTTGTCTGCTACCCATATAGTTAGGCTCAGTGGGGAAATTGTCCGTCTGCGGATAAGAGAGAGAAATAAAGTTGGTAACGGGCATTACAAAGTTCTGGTGTGAAACAAGATCTCCTCGTGACATATGATTAATTATGCCGCAATAAATGAGATATAGGACAGAGTATTGAGATAAAATACTGAGGATACAAGCTCTACATCATTTAGGTTGAAGTATTTTATCAACCACATAAAGCAGGCTAATTAAGCATTGGAGAGTAGGCGCTGCAGAGCAGAACTTCAAATCTGGCAGACAATATAAAATCAATACCTGCTGGGAAATAGTCTTGAGGAGCATAGAAAACTTTGCAGTTATTCTGGTAAAGTGCATAAACATCCAGTAATCAAATTACGGCACTATTTGTGCAGAAATTAAAATGCAATTTAATTGCAAATATTACCTTTAGCAACATTTCTATTGAAGACTGTTGAATTTCTGAGCCTCAACACATTATATTTTTGTCCAGAATGTGAGAAATTGTTTGTGAGGAACTGGGGCTTGTATGTGTTGAACCAATCCAGTGTTTATTTGATATGTGGCTACCTGCTCATACATATTGGGCTTTATGGTATGTGGATAAAAATACATTAAAAAAAACATACATGCTTGCGCACACATGTAGGTGCAAAGACACACAAACACAGGAAAATCTTACATGTAAAGTACAAAAAATACAGTAGCATAATAGAAAACTGGCAGAAATCCTATACTGCATAAACTCCGTATATGAGGGGTTTTAATCACGTCAATTGAGATCAGGTCACAAAAGATTGCAATTTCTTTCTGAAATTTAAAGATGTGTCTGTCTATTAATAATAATGAAGACATAGGCTTCACTTTAAGTCATGCAGAACACAGGAAGACGGAAACTAATGTCTTTAAATTTTGTTAAAATTATTACAGGACTAATTCAAAGTGTAAAGGAATGCCTTCAAGAGAAAAAACTTTTATACTGTTGTAGTGGTCTACATCACAGTAACACAAATGCTTATATTGTATAGTACACAACCCTGTCTTGAATTGGTAGCAGTAAAATGTCATGTTTAGTGATTAATGTCTCCTTGTACCAGGCTTTTTTCACATGCACAGCTTGACTTACAGTCGATGGAGTATTTCAGTGTCATCCGTGCTCTGCGGTAGCTCAGTATGAAAAAGGGTGTGTGAAGGTCAGACAGGCCACCTCAGTACTTTGACCTTCCATGCTTTTGCCAACACCTTTATTTCTACCTAAACACTCTATTCCACCTCAGCCTTTACCATGGGAACAAAAAAAAATGAAACCACCCACAAAATATATCAAAGGCTTGAAGCTGACCGCCAAGTAAGAGAAAAATAATTTTTGGCATTGAAATAATAACAGTCTGAGTTTTTTCAAAAAGGGGAGATGGAAGTCTTTATATTGACGTGCCTCTTCTGTTCTTTTATGACCAGGGACTCGTCCTTGGACATACTTTTCAATCAACTCTGCTTTGTTGGCACAAATGTGATCAGGATGAAAGGAAAAGGAAAAGATTTCCCTTGGTTGATACAGGGTTTAATTTACTTTGTGCACCTGTGCACATAGAACAAATATCTAAATCATATCTTTATGCACAGAAACTTTTTTCTACATTAGGCTAAAATTTTCATATTTTGTCAACCGCTAGTCTTTGCCATTAATTAAATAAACTTGAAATTGCAATGGTCAACTGTACTTTAGTATAAAAACTGCTTTGATAGTCCTTACTGTGGTATTCATGATTATAGTTTTTTCTTGTCGCACTTAAAGTAGCATGCACTCTTATATCCCTCCACCACCCATTCCCCCTACAAGCCAATAAAAAGCACATTACGGCACTTCATAGAAACCTCTTTCCTGCCAATTAGAGTCCAGGCTGATCTTAAGCCTCCATCTCTTCCTGTCTGTCCATACAGCCCAGCCCTTTCACTACAATGGGCCTTTTTCCAATTAATAGATCGATAACAGCCAGCATGGACTGTTTTGAAGTCAGCTAGGCAGAGCCCAAATGAATACAGGATTATTTGAGGGGGGAATTATAAATACTGGCTAGATGTCCAGTAGTTTTATTATCATTATTAGACACTATTATGCAGTATGTAAATTGTTAGCATTGTAAGTATCAAAATGTATTTTATGTTGCATGCCCTTGTGGGACTTCTTGAAATGAGTGGTTACAGAACTGAATTGAACTATCGTGAACTGCATTTAGCTGGACTAAATTGACCTACTGTAAATCAAACTGACTGCAGCATCTGTATATTTGACCTTTAAGGTTTGAATGTCTGAATTGCTTATTGGCCAAAAATATCAGTCTTTGCCCTTAAAGGTTCAGAAGGGCACTGAACCTATTCAATACACAATGAATCCAGCAGCTTTGGGTCATTGCGTTTTGTGTAGATTATCTGCAGAGGCTAGTTTTGTTAGTAGCGGATGGGAATTGCAAAAGCATGTTGTTAAATTGTACTGAATGCTGTGTTGTATCTAGTCCATCCAGCAAGGCCAAAAGGGTCAGAGAGATACTGAGTACAGTGAGGCTGAGTAAGTGTAAAAAGCTGCACTCTATTCAGTATTCCCATTGAGACACTAAGACTGACCAAGCAGACAGCAGGCCGATTGAGACAAATGGGACAAGCACAATGGAGTGCTATTCTACTCTCAGGCCTTGTTGGTGCATTTTGGGGCAGTATTCATTTCTATGGGGCTATGTTGGTGTGTATCTGCCTGTGTGTGTGTGTTTACATGTATGCTTGACGTCTTAGGCAAGAGTGGTGAAAGAGGACAAATTGCAGCTTCTCTTTCACACATCATTGCTCAGAGCTGAGGCTTATTCACAGGAATGAGAGTACAGCCCCTCCATCTACCTGTACTGATAGGTATGATACATGCCTTTGTCCTTTGCCGTCTTCCAAAAACACACATAATACTCCCTCTGTGTATGCGTGTGAGTGCAATGCATTTTGTGTTAGAAGGTGTGACCGGTTCCAAATCCACCATAATCTTGTAAGTCTGAGAGATCTGGACTGCAGTTTCTAATTTGGTAAACTATGTTTTGTGTGTGACATTACCAGTTAGGGAACTCTAGTTGATGTACCTCTGCCAAAGAGATAATGTTTTCATTTTGTTTTGTTTGTCTGCTTGTCAGCGAGACTATGGAAAACTACTGGCTGGATTTTCATGAAACTTGGTGGAAGGTTCTAGCATGAGCAAAGGAAGAACCCATTACATTTTTTGAGTGGATCCTAGTCACGAGGCAAATATACAAATTATTGTTTCACTTTCATTACCAATGAAAGAAAATAGAAAAAAATGCCATACATCTTAAAATCCAATGAATGGTAGTAAAATTCAGTAGTGACAAAACATAGCCAGTTGTAGAAATATGATGCCTCCATATCACAACCCACATTCACGGCTAAACTTCATCCAGAAATCAGACATTATGGAACACAGTGGTTTCATGGGAGTACTTGTACAATTATCATTCAAACAATGCTTTTTTTTCCAACAGAGGTGTGGCTAGGGAAACATAAATACACACATAGTTTATCATGCAACTGATTATTTTGACATAATTGTGGTTTTAGAAATACATCCACACATATATAGTGGTTGGGCTAATAGAGGACCTTGTCGGAGGTCTGCACTCTCCAAGTGCCCTTCTACATCCTCTTGGAAAACTGTCAAAGTAGCTCAGCCACAGCCAAACGGTAGGAGTGGGTACGGATAGACAAATTGAGCAAAGAGGAAAGAAAACACATAGCTGAAGGATGCCGTAAAAGCAGAAAATCAAAGATGAAAACAGAAAAAGGAGAGAAAGACCGCAAAGTGAGAGGATGATAAAGAAAGTAAGGAAAAATTGGAGGAGAAACTAGACAATAATTAGACTGCATTGATTACCTAGTGGCTGAGGAGCAATTTTGAGTGTTCAAATCTAATTAGCTGGTCCTACACATCTTCCTGGAGATAACACACCAATCAATCAGAGGGCTTAAGTGAACTTAAAGCCATCACAGTCTACTGTCTGCTAAATATCTTCCACTATCTTCCAAATAACTTATAAGAGGTCTGGTTAAAATATCTTTCAGACACAGAAGTGCCTCTGATGCTGGTACATTAGAGGTGCATGATTGGACGATTTTAGATTGTGATCGATCTTGAAGGCACAATCTGCTTTTAGGCGAACTGCAGAGATTGCGGTATTTAATGACCTCTTACTTTGTTTCCAAAATTCACCTAACCTGATTAACTAGCAGATCTGCATTACATGAACATACCAATATAGTGATTTAGTCAACTAGATGCCTATGCTGATTGGACATATTTCTTCATGTGGCTCATCCTTGGGTGACGTATTGTAAATAATGCAATGTCAGTTATAGCTAGTAGGATCAGTGTTTCCCCTATATTTGTACAGGCCTGGTGGGCACGCAGGGAACTCCCACTATGTGTTTCTGCTGTAGTTAGCGGTGCAGATGTCAATGACATGTAAAGCCTAATATTACTGCTACAAGGTTCATGCAGCTGGGCTTTGTGCAGAATGATTTGCTCCCATGAGCCACCTTCATAAACTGTGTTGAATTTCCTCTATAGCACAATGTTTGTGACAGGACGGGAGCAGCCATAACTGTCGCATGAATGTACAAGCAGGCACTCCACATGACTTATAGTTAAAGCTCTTCGTTTGTTTGATATATGACAAAATAAACCCAAATGGACCTGATGAATGTACAGTACAATCATACAGTACATCTTTTTCTGACATTATAAAAAGGTTTCAGTTTTTTATGGACAGCTGAAACTGAACACTATGTAGCAAGGAATATTCCGGAAATTTGTGTAAGAAATAAAGGAAAAACCTCAGTAAAGCAAGAGGACATACTGTGTAGTAATTGTCAGTGTGACGATAACATATCACTTAAGTGTGTATCAGAATATATCGATTATTTCATTTGAAGTGTCTCTCTTACATTCATTTGCTGGGGAGTGGGGCTTTTCTCTTCATTAGGGTTAAATAATACTTTGGAGGCTTTTCTATACAATTGCATAAACAGCATGACCTCTCTCTGGAATATCAATTCCTCACCAGCAAAGACACAATATTCATAACAGTTAATATGCAACCATTCACATAAATTGCCTATTATTCTGGTTGACCATACAGTACCATTAGAGATGCCTATTGGGAGCTAAGTGAAACACGTCCTTTTAGTGGCGGAACAAATTTTTTCTTATCATCTTCGGTCTCAGCAAGACCACTTCCTACAGTGAGAAAATGTCATGCAAATAAAAAAGTGAACTTGTAATGCTAACCACATACTAAGCAGGGTACTAAAATCGTCAATAGGTGAAAAGCAAAAAGGAAAGACAGAAAAGAAAGGGGCAAAGGGAGGGCCGAGGTAGTTTTGCTTGCATCTCTTCATCAAGAGAGACGAGACAAAAACACTACTTCAAAGCTGATTTTCTTCAACCTGTGCTGTTACTGCTACTTTATTATTCCTTTTGAGGAAGAGCCTGAGCAAGCTAAGATATAATTTTCTCCTCTGTCTACAAATGACTACTTTGGTCTCATTTCTTAGGTAGTTTCCTTATGTACAAGTGGGATCGTTGTATTTGCCTTGAAGAGTTATATTAAAGAGTCCATCAACGTGCTTTCTCGGTTTTTCTAAGAGCTGCATTTGTAGAGCACATTCATCCTTTGTGATAATGTTTGTCATTTGATTTTGGAGACTAAATTATTTTTAAAGAGCATGAAAAGAAAGAACTCCAAGGGATAAAAAGACCCCCAGAGTCTGAGAGATGGTCAATAAAGCGTTGTTAAACTCTATTCTTAAGCCTGTCATTATTATCTTGAGAATCAACTCACGCAGAAAATAATGCAAACCTCCTGAGAGTGCATATCCTTGAACTTGCTTGTGTCTCTCACTCTCCCTTACACACACACACACACACACACACACACACACACACACACACACACACACACACACACACACACACACACACACAATTACAATTTTATGATGCATAAAAAATCAAATGATGGGCTAGACTAAATCCAGTGGAAACAAAATAGCTCAGAAGGCTCGTCTAAATAGGCATATAGTAATACAGAATAATCTGTTTACCACAAATTATGAAAAAAATATATAATAATCTTTTTTAACTCATATGCTTGTAATTGATTAATTAATGGGCTGATAAAGCTATTATTGAATGAATCATCCTTATCTAACTAAAAAGACATTACCCATAAACTGTTATGATGTTGACCAACATCCCCTCGGGTAAAGATTACAATAATCTGCCACATTGGAAACATACAACTGAGGCTCTACACCATGGCTTACGCTCTCTTTTTAGCTAAATAAAACTCATTTGACTGTGACCCATTTTACAATGTACCCCAATTTTAAAATCAAATAAATTGAATTCAGGATGAGTGAACAGACACCTTTGTGACAGAATATAAAACAGTTGTACAACAGGTTTGTATATTTGCACCAGGTAGTAGGGATGTGATGTTTGTGGCCTCGTGGCCGTACTTTACATCTCCACCTGTACGAAATACTTTGGCTATTGTCGGTTTAAGGTACGACAGTGGATAACTTTTGCCACATCTCCCAACCATGCTGTGAAGTTTTTGTTTTCTGCAAATGATATCTCTATATGTCTGGTATTTACTTGGATTTTTGTAGAATTTTATATATATATATATATTATTTAAAGAGAAGGGATGATACAAGGCGGCATGTTTGTACTCCTATCAACACAATCCACATATGTGGCAGTTCAGCCCCAGGAGCAAATGATAAATGTATGTTTTGGAATACAGTATATATTTATTCAAACAAACAGAAAGTTTGCCAGCTCTCCTAGAATAGCAGTATTGTTTTCTCTCACTACTTCAACTTAATTTATGTAGACACATTTGATCAGCTAGTCTGGGTACTGTAGCTTAAAGCTGCGATCAGTCTTATGATTATCCATAAAGAAAAACATTTAGACTTCTGTAACAAAAATTAAAAGAGGACGTGGTGACAGAGGACCAAATTATTTACAGTTGAAACTGTGATGAGTGCAGTAAGGAAAGGGTGTAGTATGTGATCTTGGTGTGTACTAATCATTCAGTAGTTGCTTATCAATAGTTAGTTGCCATTAACTTAAGTCTTAAGTCAGCAATGACCATGCTTCACCCTCATTAATCCAACGCCAACTCAGCCCAAAAATCCAAAGCCATTACGCCTATCATGCTGTACATTTTAAGACATGCATGTACCATATGCAAACAAGCTGAGATGTAGACTTACAAACAATACTTTAAAGCAATAGTTTTGACAGTACTGCTTTCATGTATGTACACTAAATATGAACCTCATGGTAACAACATGATTCCAGGAAATGACTGCTTCCAGCCAAGAAATAGTTTAAGACATAACCTCCTGTAAAACTGTTTTTGTTACCTTCAGACAGAGCCTGGCTACTGCTGGCTGTGAGGGGGGCTATTAACCTTCTCATCTACCTCTCAGCAAAAGAAAAACAGAAAAGAAAGGCATATTTCCCAAATCAAGTTTGAAGAAAAACCCATGATCTACAATGGATCTACAGTGTTCTCTGTCCTGAGCTGATGAGATTCATACATTAATTAGAAATTACCACTGAATGGAACAATATGATCAAACAAACTGACATAAAAAATTTATAAAATAATCTAAAACAAAAGTCTGTATTCTTTAGTGTTTGGCACGATATGTAAATAGGCATGACATCATTTACAGTATGCCAGCATTGACTAAGTTCTTTAGACAATCTGAGGGTTTGCAGCCTTGCAATCTAAAAATAAATTTACGATTAAGGCTTCCTATACAGTATCGAAATCAAATTTGACTAGGGAAGCAAGCTTTTTAGAATTTAGTTTTGAAACAAACCATCTACAAAATGTGATCTAGTTTGTGGGTTAGCAAGACAGAAGCTGAGAGCTCATAAACAAAGACATTAAAGAACAAAAATTATTCCATTTGAATTGATGGAGCAAAAGCAGTTCTGTAGATGAAAGGATTGTAGACTATTTCCCCAAAGCCCAGAACTCAGGCCATGAGCAGAAAAATAGACACAGAATGCAGGTGCACATGTCTAATATCAATGCATGTACAAGTGCACGCACACGCACACGCGCACACACACACACGCACACGCACACGCACACACACACACACCTGCGTTCTCCCTCTCTGTCTCTCTATGTCTACACACACAGAGCAGATGGACTATGTCTAGTGTTGTTTCACTTCAAGGTGACCTATCTATTGTATGTGCATTGGGTTAGAGGTATCAGACCAAAGGAGGAGCAGAGAAAAGGAAGAATAGAAGACATAAAGGATACTGTCCATAAAAAAAAAACTGGCAGAAAAGGCTTTATATTACTGCTCTGTTGTCAAAGTGTTGGACACCAGTGCCTCTCAGTCTCTTTTAAGTGCATCTAGGGTGCATTAAGAATCTGTCAGACCAGCTTTAGTATTAATCAGCTACCCACAGAAGAAACAACCGCACATAATCTAATGCTCTAAACCCTGCTGACCTTCTCTTCAAATGCACAGATACCTCACTCATTTAAAGACACGTGGCCCCGAGCTTCTGCGCTGGTGATTTTTTCCTCCCTGCTCTCCCTGCTTGTCTATCTGATTGGTTCCTTCCATAGCAGCACCCATGCACCTGGGAACACATCGACTTAGCATGTCAATGTGACCTTAAAGAGGCGCATTTTAGACTATGTGTGTGGGGAGAGGGGCTGGTTTACCCCATCAATCTGGAAAGAGGAGAGGAGAGGAGAGGAGAGGACAGGAGATGAGAGGAGAGGAGAGGAGAGGAGAGGAGAGGAGAGGAGAGGAGAGGAGAGGAGAGAGGAGGAAAAGGGAAAAGAGAGAGCAGAATACACAAGTTCCATTCATCATCTCAGCAGTGTTGAGGGTGTATAAATAGCGAGTTCTGTTCAGAGTTATCATTGAGCCAACGCTTCCATCGTAGTACTTCATTTATTAAGACAGTGCGCAGATCAATACGGCAGACATACACACTCTGTACTGTTGACAAGATAATCTCATCATTATGAATTTGGCTTGGGTCGTCAGTAACATGAGCAATTGCAACGCTTATCTGAGATGACAAGAGCAGTGAGAAAGAAAGGGAATTTGAAAAGGAGAGTCAGAGCAAGAGCAAGAACCAGAGAGAGAGAGGGAGAGAGCACTAGTTCTTTTTTTGAACTAAGCAATGCTCCGAGGGATAGATAATGAAATACAGTATTTCAGTACCAAACAGAGCAAAAATCAATAAGAACGGGAGCAAACCAGCAATTGATCTGAATGCTAAAGGCCCCAAAATGATTTCTCTCAAAGACTTAAACCCAGTGAGGGGCCAGTTGGGTACATCTGTGTAGTACAATAGAAAAAGATGAAACCAGCCAATATACCATTCTCAATACACCATTAGCACTCAGCATCGCCACTGTTACCCTGTAGAGTGACAGTCAAACATTTAATGACAAATCTTGTGTGCCATACAACGTAGTGGGCCTTTTGTTTACGAAATAACATCTTAAGAGTGCCGACTCAGTCGCCACAAACACTGCAAAACACAGTGGCTGTGAATTCCTTTCAGACATACACAGGGCTTTAGACATCTGTGTCAGATTTCTAACTGTGCTACAGATATATGCAGTAACAGAGGAGACGTTAGGAGAGTGTCAAACCTTCTCAGACACATACAAATGTGCAAACATAGACTGGCAGGATTACACTTTTTTAGAAAAATACTGCTCATATGGCAAAACAAACTGTTGTTTCCAGGTTAAGCGACTGTAACTTACTTCATTGGTTGTAGTCTCTTTATACAGCAGCCTGTTTGCATACGTAGTTAATTACATTACTCACGAAGCTGAAGAAGTGCTGAACTGTAGAAGTTAAGGACAAGGAGAGAGGGAGATTCAGGGAGAAAGGGATAAATCATTCCTCTTATACTAATGAGATAGAAGGTGAGAGCAGATTCACATAACTCATTCTTCGAGCTGCTGCGTGTTGTTTCGACAGCACATGCCTAGGGGGCCCAGCAAAGGAAGATGTGAAAGAAATAAAAGCTCCCCCAGGTTGGATTTGTGCCAAGACAGAGCAGAGTGACTTCCACTTTGTTTGACTTTGAAAGTGTTTGATTTACAGCAAGGAGACCCAGCTGCTGGCAGTTCAAAGAATACACGGCCACACATTACTGTGAGGTCACCTGTGTATGTACAGTATGTTTCATATATATATATATATATATATATATATATACACACACACACTGCTGCAGGTCTGGCACCCTGCTGCTCAAAACATTAAGTCTAAAGACCCCAAGAGGGATCTAAGAGAGCCCTCAGGGGGCAGATGCCCCCTACGGGGAAGCCCATTCCAATCTGAGGGAACCAGCAAGGCCGGTGCTTCAGAGCACAGCTGGTGGTAGCACAGGTACATGTGTGCGTGTGCACATACATACACATACAGCAGCTGAATCCTAAATTCCTCCACTGTGAAGGTTATGTTTTGTTCTCTTGTTTTTGTGACCTCCGTTGATGCAAAGTTGGCTCCTTGGGCTGGAGATGTTTGAGCACAATGCCAGCAGCACTGAGGTACATGTTTTAAAATCTATCTGGGGCATGCACAGATCTCTTCTTTCTCCTCTATAAAATGGCATGTACTGAAGGAGTTTATATTAAAAAGGAAACATTCCAGTAAAACGATTGTTAGGTACAAAACACACAGGTCTGTCTGTTCAAGTGTGCACTTGCAATGCATGCTACTAGTTGTCCATATTTCTGGGCATTTCACAGTTATGGTTGCCATCCATTCCCTACAATATGGGATCTTATATTGAAAAACACACATTTAAAAAAACAAAAATTGGTTGAATACTTCCAGCTCAAGTCTGCCCATAATAAACAGGCTGTCAAAATACAGATCTCAATGGTAGACAGACTACAGGACGCAAAGTGGAATCAATCAATTCAATTCAATTTTTGATACCCCAGACATCTCCAGAGGCAGATACGGTAAGTTGTTGTTAGCTAATGTTTGTACTATTGCTATTAGATCATAATGTGTTTAAAGTCATATTATATAATGCCTACATAAGAGAAGATAGTATACAATGTGAATATGAGAAGATAATACTAACCAATTATACATTGGTGGACATTAAAGCAACATCATGCATGAATTGGTATTTATTTTTGCGTAACTTTGGACAGTACACGTGACAAGGCTCCAGATGGCGACTAAAATGGTCTCCAATGCGACTAACTTTTTAATTTTGCTACCTGATTTTTTCTGCCAGTCACCATTGGCCACCGTTACCCACAAGCAAAAAAAAAAAAACAACAACAATAACAGAAATGGCCATACGTCTTGTTTGTGTACTAAGCTATCT
>JBBPCS010000130.1:14117548-14139336 GCA_037974645.1 Hollardia meadi
GTTGAAAATGTGAAGTGTTAATCAACGGTGTTTAATTTAGTTCGATATAGTTTAGTTTGAAGGAGTTTGAATTTAGAAGTTAGATAGCTGCTGCGTAACTGTGGAGGCTAATTAGCTAACATTAGTCAGCTAGCAAGAAAAAGAAATGCGCAAAAGAAAAATATCAGACTTTTTCTCACGCCCTGCCCGTGGAAACCCAGCCTCCTCTACATCAGATGCTGACGATGTCGAGAAAAAAGTGGGGGAAAAAAGACGACTGGACATTTAAGTTTTTATGGTAATGATTGCAGTATATTGAACATTGTACATACTGTGTATTAGAGTGTGGATACCCGACCCAACACTATATTTTGGCTCCTGAAAATTTGATTTGGCTCCTAAATATTTTGGGCTTAGGAGCCAATGGCTCCTAGATATATTTTTTTGCCTGGAGCCCTGTGTGAGTTTGCTATGATTATATTACTTATGATTAAAAACTAGCGAGTTGACAACTTTGCTAACACAGCCAAACATCAAGCAATTGCAACAACACAATATGTAGCACGGCAGCTAATATTACTTTGAGTCTAACAGCAAGAAGGCCAGCTTTTCTTGCCGCCATTTATTTCACAAAGCTATTCCGAATGGCTGAAAGTCGGTCTGAGATTTACTTCTCTTCTACGCTTCCCCTGTCAACAAACTCTGCAGTCTCTTCACGTCTGTCACTATGTCTGTAGGAGCTGCTGAGCCTGGTTCTGTTGCCTGCATCCCAGCTCCTGTTTTGGTGCCAATCCTAGCCCCACTCACTGCCAGCATTCTCCGCGCTCTGGGCCTGAAAACCTCTCCTAAACTCTCCCCTAAACTCACAGTCTGGTCCAGGCAGTGTCTGCTAGCTGAACGGCTAACTGAGCTAACTAGCTAACAGCAGCTACATTTAGCAGCTACAGTTAACAGTATATAGCGGTTACTTTAGCAACGACTAAATATATCTGTATATATCATCAGGAAACTCAGGAGACAGGACATCAGAGTGAAAACCAGAACACATTTTCTCCATGGTTGTGAGTGACATAGTGCCATAAAGTGTTACGCATTTCTCGCGGGACATCATAGCCGCTTACTCAAGTTACACAGTTTAATTTGGGGCTCAGAGTGGTAATGACAGAGGCAACCTTCTCCGGTGTACCACCAAAATCATTTTGAAACTGTTAGTTTAAGGTAAAATTGTTAGATTACATTGCCTTAATTTGCCAAAGGCTATGCTACCCCATCCTTTGTGAGAGGTTTTGGAAGGTTAAAATGAGCCTCCTTGACTATTTCCTTTATTTTGAGAATAGCAGAATTGGAAATGTATGCATAAATAGCATGAGTTGGTGCATAAAATTCACCAGAATGCAGGAAATGAGGTCTGTCACTCAAAATGTCATGGGGGAGGTCCCCCCAGCATGGAGCTTGGCAAGGTGTCTCTTATTTTTCCATAGTGACGGGGGCAACCCCTCTCATAGTATCAGCAGGGTCAGGTAAACAAGACACACAAAAGAACAGCCACAACGAATAAAAATGGCTGTCAAAATAAACAAGCCACATTCTCTGTAGCCTTGTAATAACATAATAGACAAATAAGTAACTAAGTCTAATGAGGACTTGATTTGAAACCACTTAAAATGCCAGTCTGCCTATGGAAGGTAAACCATGCTAAACAATGGCACTTGCTAGTCAACAAAATTACATGACAGTATGACATGATATTTGGAAGCTCCAGTGTCAGAGAAATAGGCAGAGGAGTCCTGATTATCCACTTCCCCTCTATCACGAACAAACTCAAGCACATACGAACACACAATAACTTGAGAGTGAGTGTCCGCTGACAGTCCACACTTATTATCGTGCCCATGTCATCTCCAATAGGCTGCATCCAATTGAATCAAGAACATTGGTTTAATGTATCCGGACTGTCTGGCTATCATGGAGGTCAACTTGTGTTCTCATATCATGTCTTTTTCTCTACACTTAAAAAAATACCTTAGTTGCCCTGTATTGATGTGTCCACATGAATGCACAACAGCTGGCTGAAAGGACTTCTAGTGGCTGACCAATAAGACCAATAGGCTATACTGTATCCATACATTGCCTTCAGCCATCTATCTATCCATTTATCTATCTATTTTTGTGTACAGTTAGACTCTAATGTTATAATTTACAGGAGGAAAGGTGTGGGCAAAGTCAGGGGCCTACATTTATATTCAGTTATTTACCAAGTTTACCTGGATTTTTCAGAACATACAATAATTAAAACATTTACTTCTACAGCTCCCTCAAATTAAAAAAAAAAAGTTCAGGGTAAAAGTAATATGTATTTGCAAATGAACTGTTGATTGTGTAAATCTTGAGCCTGCCTGACTCTGCTCAAGGTTTTTCATAGAAATAGAGCATTAAAACTGAAAAGATAAAGACTTCTTTTGAAAACTTGAAAATGTCTGTAACACACGTTTGGACCAGTGGGTTCACCCAATACACGTGGACACAGGTTTTGGCAGTTTCTCACCGGCATAAGCTGTCTTTTATTTCTCAACAACACAATTCTCTTGTTAACACAAAGC
Source organism: Hollardia meadi (assembly GCA_037974645.1). Classification (NCBI taxonomy): domain Eukaryota; kingdom Metazoa; phylum Chordata; class Actinopteri; order Tetraodontiformes; family Triacanthodidae; genus Hollardia; species Hollardia meadi. Next base: position 14,120,128 of record JBBPCS010000130.1, read on the forward strand.
GGCTCTTCACGAGCGAATGTCCAGCGCGGCTGCTTCCTGCAGCCGCACCAGTCTCTCGATCTCTGCCCAGCTCCCCCTGGTCCCGCCACCTGTCACTGATGAAGGAGATGTCATCATCAAAATCAGCAACACCTGGGCTCATCAGAGCCCTGACACTGCTTCCGTGAGCCACTCCCACCCCTCTCCCCTGCAGCTCAGTGCCACAATCACACCCCACTACCACAATGTCATTACTACTACTACTTGAGAGATGACTACAGTCATTTCCACTTACTCTCATGCTTCCTCACATTGCAAACAGACCCAGGAAAAGCTCAGATTCTGCTTGTATCAGAAAGTAATTTCTGTTTGAAAATCCGTGTTCTGCCCCGCATGTTCACAAATGTGTAGCCAGAGACCTCTGATGTTTATCGTGACATCTTCCGCTTCCGTCTGATTTGTTAAACGTTATGATTTATTAATGAAAGAGGATGCAAATATAGCTGCTGTTTTATGCTGTGCGTTACACTTCTCCTACAGCTTCAAGACATTTTAACACATTTGTTCTCAAGCAAGCACGTCTGCAAATTTAAATTAAGGTAATAAAGCTAATAAATTAAATTTCTATATTTTGTTATAGAGATGATATCATTTACTGTTGTTCCCTAGAGCAACATTCTGTAGTCTGAAGGCACTTCCTCTCAGTTGTATCTATCATATAAGCTTGGGGGAGATTAAGAAAAATAAAACTGCTTATTAATAATTCAGATTTTCAGCATGTTGTGTTATGTACAGTAGCAGCCCGTTTATTTGCGGAAATATGAAGATACACCCTAAGGGGAGCTGGTATTTTTTTATGCACTGGAAAGCTCAAATAAAACTAATCTGGCCAAGTGGCCCAGAAGAGCTCAACTGGGGGACAAAAATACACAAGCTACAAATGACTTCTTGAACTGTCTCTCATTCCTATAAATGACTGTTTGTGCGTCTAGCTGCTGAGCTGCTCAATCCTGTCTGCAAGCAGTCTTCAGTACCTACAGGTTTACCAAACTCATTCCATGGAAAGCTTCAGAGGAAAGCAGTTATCTAAAGATGAAGCGAGGGGGAGAGAAATGAAATAAGGAGTATTTTTCTATTCATTGCCTCGGTGGCCACTGAAGTGTGGGAGCAATTTCAATACAATATACAGCGGAGGCTTTGATAAAACTTTTTGGTAGAATCCGTAAAAACAGCCCAAGCCCAGTTACATGTGCATCTGTGTGTGTGTGTGTGTGTGTTTCTTGGAGGAAGGGTGTTTCAAGGTTCGGACAAATGCAAGATTGTCCCGCTCATAAAAGAGAGGGGCTCTGTCACAGAGCCTGCCAGCTAAAGGCTTAAATCACATGCCTGGAATACACAGTGATGTTACACACACACACACACACACACACACACACACGCACACACAAAATCTCCCTAAATTATGCAGAATGAGACCATTCTTGGAAGCATTTATTTTAAACATCTGCTCCAGCTACTTTGTTGGCACACATATGCTCAACTCAACCTAAACAGATTAAAGGAGTGAAAATGGATCTCCTATATACACACTGTTTAAATGATCACAGTCACACCTCTTCACTGTTCTTTAAAAATAACTCAATAGGTTTAAGGCTGCAAGTAAGAATCTAATTAACCACCTTGGTTTGTTACAATTTGTTACAACATAAATGAGCGATGCTTTTATAATTAATAAGCAGTAAAATTGTGATTAAATTTCAAGTGTCATGACTTCAGTGTCTGCATGGTAAATTTTGTGAGAAAATTCAGTGAGGAGGAAAAATATTCCACATTCCATGTCTTTCTTGTGTCTGACACTTTTCATTAGAGGAGTAGGAGCATCTTTAGCAAGAGACAAGTGACAATGTCAAGTCAGCAGATGCTAGAGCTCCTTTCCTCCTTGACACCTCTTCTCAATGCCACCCTACACAAGGCAGAATGCCGCCACCTAAAGGTGGCTTTTATAGCCTTTCAGGCTCCCCTTTTGCCACTGTACCACCTGCACCTTATTAACAAGGATGGTCTCCCACCGAGGCAAGATTATGTTTAATTAGAGTTTCATGGTGAACCAAATTACAACACTCAAAACTTATCAAAACAAATCAATATGTTAAATTATGGGCCAATTAAAAGTAATGACACAGGAGTCTTTGGATGTTTGGTAACAATGGGGGCAGCAAGAAAGCAGCAGAGAAACTTGTGAACCAGTTTGTGAGCCACAGCCTGGCACAGCTGCTAAAGCTAAACATAATGTGGGACAAAATCCTCAAACATATTCAAGACAGAGTGGGAGCAGGCTCACTCTTTGGAGCGAATTACTGAAATCCCTTCTTCCTGGGCATTGAGGAATTTTGCAGCAGATTGGTCTTAACCTTGATTCCACACTAAGTAATTCCCTTCAACGCCTTAAGCGGAATTAGGCATCATTACGTATCATACATCTCCTTATCCCAGGAATTCTCTTTAGAATTGAAATGAAGCTCTCCACTGGGCTGGGTGCTGGCATGGTGGTGACAATGATAAGGCCAAAAGAGCTCTGCTAATATGTTCATATTATTCCCCTTTCCCAGCTAGAGACCAAGCCCAGCCTGTCTGCCAGTGCACCACTATAAAACATCATTAGAGGCCAGCAGCAGTGTGGAGAAAGACTAGGACTTACAGGCAGTTACAGTAGCCCTACTAGGTGCAGATGAAGACAGCAGCACTAAGGTGCCCTTGTGAAACTGACTGATCAGGGGATATGCTGTCGCACTTTATCCATCTCTTTATTTATTTTTCCTATTTAGCCTCTCCTCCCATGGCAACTGTAGTGACAGATGGGCTGAGAGGCCTTGGGATCGATGGAAGGGGAATTCTGTCTTTGTTTCCTGACATTTTTCCCATAGCCACTCTTCTCTGACTCAGGTTACTTACTGTCCACAAGAATGGAGAAAGGAAGAAGAAGCAGAGAGGAGGGAGGAAAGTGATACGCTTCTGTACAGCTTCTGAAGAAACTTAATGCCTCAGGCCATCTCCCTCTACACAGGTTTCTGTTGAATAATACAATAGAGCACCCTGCACGCCTGATGCGTCAAGGGGACCCTCTGTAAACAAGACACTAAGGAATGTGTTGTTGCTGCTCCTGCTTGTTTTCCCTTTGACAACTTGAAAAAGTGCACAAAATGGGTGTGCAACGATCCTAAGCAGTCAAAAATTATCATCACTGCATTAGCAAAGAAACCGCTCGCAGAGTGGACCAGCAATTATTCTGTCCCTCTGATTAGGAATCCTTAACGGTCTTTGTACTGACCCTTGCCCTATGCAGCTGGCTCATAATAGAAGCAGGGCTGAGACTGAGGGTGGGAACAACAGACAGTAGCCATCTTCCCTGGTGGGAACATGCCACATCTGATCATAGTTATCATCACATCCATGTCCAATGCAAATAGTGGGATAGAAAAACAGCAGAGAGCCTAATAGAGAGACGAATGGATACAGTGTTATTAGGATGTAACTGGAGAGAATGTCATTATTCAATTGTACCAAATAGTAAGGTCATAGGCAGAACATAATAATAAAAATAAAACTAACTGAGGACTCTTAATTATTCCTATAAAATTATATTAGGAACACCATTTTTTATTTGTTAATAATAGGCTAACATCAGAAAAAGGGTTAATTTTGCTACTGCCCATTGCCCCCAGCATTATGTACCATTGTCATCAACAAGCCCTAATCCTCGTCTGACACGACAGACTTTTAATGGGCTTAAGGCAAAAGACACAGAGAAGTTATCACGTTAGAGGCTTATGCACCCAAGTAGTCCACACAAAGACATATAAACTAGCTGTGGAAATAAGTACAATCTGCTAATCTCCAGGATTTAAAAGGTGTTGTAATTAACCACAGAGCTATAAAATTTTATGACTGATATGCTTTAAAGCGGAAACAAGTAATGTTTGGAGTAATTTTCCTCTTATGATATGACATTATAGCTGTTACTATTAGGTACATTAATACAGGTATAAATTACAATTAAGTATAGTTTCAAAAAACAATCTAGTCATTACTATGATCAATGTCTGTGGGATAGATGGGCAGTTTAAAATGGAATTGGTCCTAAAAAAAACCCACATACCTACTAGCCCAGCCACAGGCTAAACTCTTTATTCCAGAAAAATGAAATGACAGTGATTGATTGATTAATGAAAAATTTGAACATGAAAACTGATTTCAAAAGCCTGTCGTGACATATTTCAAGCACAACTGATTTGTGTTGATGTCACTGGCTCTGTTGTATGAGAACACCAGAATGACTGTGTAATCCTCCTAATGCGCACCCCTCCCTCCCCGCTTTTCTCTCTGTGCTCATAGGCCTCTCAGTCTCTGCCTGTCCTTATCTTCTTTTTCTTTCATTTTTACAAAACAAGGGGCAAACATTGATATAGGAAATGTGGGCTTTCTGAGGGTTGTGATGGGAAAATGGTGGCATAACAGTGATGGAGGAGAGTGCAATTTCCCTTACCTGTATGATGGACATGCGGTTAGTAGGTGTGTCTGTAGTGCTGGTGACTGGGCCTGTGAAGCTGGTGTGGCATCCCACATGGCCTTGGGGCACGCTGATGTTATTGGCAGTGGGCTTTAGGTACATGACCTCTGACCTTGGTGAGCTGAGTGGCAGGCGTGTCTGGTAGTCAAAGTACATGGGAGAGGTGGCCAAGGAAGGGCTGCTTACCACATTCATTACATTCATGGCATCCCGCTCCTCCACCTCGCTCTGCACCAGCATGATGTCGTTCTTGTTAATCTTCTTCTTCTTGCCTTTCCCCAGCTGAGGGTGCGAGTACTCTGCAATGCGACAATTATAGGTACGGATTTCCTTGTTTTCCCGCTTGCACTTGATTGCTATTGTCACCATAGCAGCCAGAAGCATGATGGATATGATGCTTAAAGTTACAATAAGAGGCAGGGACAAGTCCCAGTTCTGATTGTCCTTTGTGTGAGGCAGTCCATCAGGAGGACGTCCATCCGATGCCTTAATGATAAGCCTGGCAGCAGCGGTGAGGGTTGGCTTGCCGTGGTCTGATACACGGATGATCAGCTCCACAATGGGGCTCACATCGTCCCAGAATGGGTGGGCTGTTCGCACCTCCCCTGTCACCGGATCAATCTCAAAGAGGTGCTCCTCATTGCCATCTGAGATTTCATAGGTCAGCCTCCCACTTTCACCATAGTCATTGTCCACAGCCCTCACTGTGGTGACAATGTAGCCAACACCAACATTACGTGGCACATGGATTTCCGCCGTGTCGTTTAGGAGTAGGGGCAGAACAATGACTGGGATGTTGTCATTGACATCTAGGACACTTATGCGCACTGTCGTGTTGCTCTCCAGGTGAGGAGATCCGGCATCTTTAGCAAGAACCTTAAAGTCAAAATACTTTATTTGTTCATAGTTAAAAGATCGCACTGCATAGATGGCGCCATTAGCAGCGTTCACATTAACATAGGTGTTGACATCACCGCCGCTTACATTGGAGTTGATTATACTGTAGTACACTGTGCCATTCTGGCCAAGGTCTGGGTCATGTGCCAGAACTGACCCTAGATACTCCCCTGGGATGTTGTTCTCAGGTATCTGAAGAAGGTAAACTGACTTGGTAAAGCGAGGAACATTGTCATTCTCATCCAGAATCTTTACGGTGAAGGATTTTGTGGAGTTTAGAGGAGGAATGCCATTGTCTTTGGCCACAATGGTGACATTGTACTCATCCTGCACCTCTCTATCCAAGGGCCTGTCTGTCACCACAGTGTAGAAGTTATCATAGTTCTCCTCAAGTTTAAAAGGGACATTACCAAGCACTCTGCACTGAAGCTGCCCATTTCTTCCTGAGTCCTTGTCTGTGACACGGACCAGAGCAATGACAGTGCCTGGAGGTGCTGCCTCACTGATGGCTCCCTGTCTCACAGACACAAAGCCTATAGAAGGCCAGTTATCATTTCTGTCAAGTACTTTAACAGTGACTTTACAATGGCCTGGGATTGGATTGGGACCTAGATCCTTTGCCTGGACGTCAATCTCTATTACTGGGCTTTCTTCGTAGTCAATTTCACCCTGAATTTTTATGACCCCTGTTCTTGAGTCTATGGAGAAGAGCTCTCGGATTCTCTCTGGGGCATAGCCACTAAAAGAATACACTACTTGTCCATTGTTGCCCTCATCAGGATCAGTAGCATTTAAATCAATCAGGACTTTACCAGGAGGTGAATTTTCAGGAATTTCCACAACATAAGAGGGCTGATCAAACACAGGGCTGTTATCATTGGAATCAATAACTTTAACATTTATCTGCATGGTACCTGACCTAGGATATTCCCCCCCATCAGTTGCTGACAAAATAAGGGTGTGATGGCTTCGTTCTTCTCTGTCCAGTGGTCGTTGAATAACTAATTCTGGGAATTTAGTCCCGTCCCCACGGGATTTTACCTCCAAGGAAAAGAGATTGTAGTCGTCGCGTGTTATTTGATAGGTTTTCAGGCCGTTTTCCCCTGCATCTGGGTCATGTGCGCTGGTCAGGGGAAAGCGTGTCCCTGGCACTGCATTTTCAGAAATGTCAATATCAATTTGATCCGAGGGGAAAGTGGGTGAGTTGTCGTTGATGTCCTGAATATCTATTTTGATCATGCAGATCTCCTTGTCATTGGCAAATACCTCCATGGAGAGCTGGCACTTGGGGTTTCTCTTACACAATGTTTCCCTGTCAATGCGCTGCTTTGTGTACAACAGTCCGCTTTGGGGGTCCACGTCCATTAGATGCGGAGCTGAGTTTTCCAGCACCCTGAAGTTGGCTTTCTTACCCTGTCCTCCCTGTCCAATCTGTTCGGGTCCGAGTCTGGCATCTTTGGCAATGTTCCCAATCACTGTCCCTGGACCCTGTTCCTCTGGGACAGAGTAATTCAAGTTTTTCAATGTCAGGGCATGAGCCCATAAGAGAAAGAAAAAGAAAATAGAAAGATACATCCCCACTCCGTAAAAGCTGCTTTAATCTCTGTTGTATTTATGCCTCCATTGACCTGTTGATATTTTGTTCAAATTTAGTATTTCTATCCCTCTGGATTAAATAAAGAGTTCTGTTCATCATGTGAGGCCTTGGCATTAGTCTTTGTGGATTGTCTTTGCTCTGTCTCTCTCTTCCTCTGCCTCTTCCAGCAATCTGTGGTGCCGAACACCTAATTTATATTCAGCTGAGTGCCCAGACTCATCTGAGCAATAATCGCGATCAAGTCTCCAAACAGAATAGTCATTGTAAGTGTTCACTCATGCCACCTAAGAAGGAAAGAAGAAAAAGATTGATTTGTTACCATGTATATGTGGCAATCAATCACCCAAATAAAAATAGATTATACTGCATTACAGCCATTCTGTCAGAAAGACATCAGATACACCACTGAGCCAAAAATGAAACAGGGCTTATGTATAATTCATCCCCACAATTATAAGGGAAGCTTGTCAATTAGTTAACCTTGAGAATACACTCGGCGGCGACAGGACATGAAACCCATTGTAGCTTATTTACTACGTGTATTATTATACTAGATTCTGAATGCAGTTTTAATATATCATTAATTTTCAATGCACGACCTGACCCTAGTGTAATAATAGTCCATTCACACATTATGAGCATGCTGACTGAAAATGTAATAGGGCAACTTCAATAATATGGTAACAGCAAGCGTACAACTGAATATGGCCTATTGTGGCGATAATTTGAATAAGTGTAGAAAATGAGCCTCTTACACGCATTAACCAATCCGCATAATCCGAATATTCACAATGAGCCTCATAAAAATTCGGAAATTAGCTGCCAACATCTCAACACAGCCGTGTAATTCTCCCCACTGATGCTCTCTGTCTCTTTCTCTCTCCGCAAGATTCAACGGTCACTGGAAAAGAAGCTGTTGCATCCGCATGGGGATGGTTGTGAAATAACAATCGTTCGGAAATGAGCAACAGACAGCGTTCAGCGGGGAATTACACAACAGAAGAAAGAACATAAAAGACCAAAAACAAACTTACCAAAGGAAACTGCTGTGATAGTCCAGAAAAAAAATAAAATCTAACAATCAAAATCAAAACAGTCAGTTCCAGTAGGGTTCAGGGAGAGTTTCGTCCCCAAAGCACTTCAGTAGGTAAGCCTACCACCCGTATCCTCTTTCCCCTCTGTGCAGGGAAAAAAGCCACAAGCCTCCGACGCACACGCAGACTACAGTGCAGCGCAGTGGAAATAGAAAAAAAGCGCTCCAGAAAAGTATGACTGTAATGTCAATGAGCTGAAGTCCTCTCCGCTGTCTGATTAGGATGCAGCTGCTCGCCTTCTGCCTGCAGTGAGTCACCGTTCTTCAGGAAGGAGAAATACTCTATGACGAAGGGGGGAAAAATCCAGATGTGTAGTAAGATATATCCAATGTGGATACTTATAAGACGATCAGTGTTTTTTCCCCCGTCCGAAGCAGCGCTGAGTGACTGATTCCCGTTGTGGCATTTTGTCCTTTTCCGCCGTCCTCGTCAAAGTCCACGGAGAGAGAGACAGCTGCTGAGGAGGTGGTGGTCAGCAACGACCCCGCATTCTGGCAAAAGTCTCTCGCAAAAAAATAGGCTTTTCTTAAATAGATACACACAGTCGTTATTTAGTATTTTCCGCACGTAGAACAACCCTAGGCACATTGAAGGCTTCCTCTCACTGACTGAACTCCGGACACCGCATGGTGCATTAAACATTGTCGCTACTCCTCTGGCAGCCAATGAATTTGAAGAGGTGGGGAGAGAAGGAGGGATTCAAAAACCGCGTTGGGTACAGACTACAAATGATTGGTGGCTCGTAGTTCACCGGTGGCGCATCTGTTTTTTTCAAATATCACACTTCATTGTTGTTTACAATAAAGGAAACCGTGCGTTGGACAGCCTTGCCAGGAGACGTGCAGGGGGGCCGGGCTGAAGGAGTTTGAATTTTCAGTTAAGCCATCTATCAAAAACGGACAACATGATTCATTGAAGTTATCTGCATTTACGATTCTGGTTCTCAACCTTTTTAGTTCGAAATGCATTTAAATGTATTCAGAGCAGAGAATGTTGAGTCTAATGTGAAAGAAGGGCACAAATCCAATAGTTGTCTACTCTTAGATATATAATTGCAGTTTCCTGAGAATGTTAACTTGAGGATTATGACGGATTTGATTGTGTGTGTTTTTATGGACCACACAGGTCTGTTATGCCACCTTAGAAGCTGGAAGCAGCAGTATTAAATATTTTTCTCAGCTATGTAATTAGAAGTGTTGAACACCGGTGAAATTATAAAATGGAAAATGATAAGAGATTTGAATTTCATGATTGTAGGAGGTATGTTAAAGGTCCCATATCTTAACACTTACACTCATACTGTAACTGTACGTTTATGTGTCTATTAAAAACTTAGGTAATTGTGTTAACAAGAAAAAATATATTGATTTGAGTTTCTGTCATTTCGCTGAGTTCCCCCTTCTGTTCCTGCCGGTTGGATTTGGCTGTTTTTCATTAGCAAACGTTCTGATTGGCTAAGCACATGAACATCCTCACTCATCCACTCACTCACTCACTCTGCTAGTAGTCTGCACACTGCAACATTTTTTTCATTTGGAAGGCTGTGCAGTGATTTGGATTAAGCACTGCAGCCAGGAATAATACACTTTTCATGGCCATTCCTCCGTCACACTGTTACACTCTCCACACTTACCTGGGAACTGTGGGAAGAAGCGGACAATGAGGGAGCGGGCTTATGCGATTTTTTTTTAAGCTTGACGACTATTGGTTATCCGGTTTCGACGTAGAAACCGGCTAAAATTCTTACTAGCTTGTCAAGCTGTGAGGCCATTTTGTGGCGAGGGGGGTAGAGGAACGGCAGTAGAAAGCGCCTTCAGATTTTAACAGTTTTTATTTTTTTATTTTTACCTCCAAGTTTATAAAAAACACAAAACACAATCAAAATGCAATTTCATGACCTTTAAGTGACAACAAACTTGTCAGTAATGGTGCAGTAATGAACCACACTGTCTCATTCACTTTTATAATTAAATGTTTATAGCTTGAAAAATTCATTTCATCTTCTCTATTATCGTTCCTGTTAAACAAAATGTCCATTAAAATGTTTTTTGGACAAGTTTTTGTAATCAGTCAATTGTTTCATTTTTTGTTTTTAGTTTTCAAGCAAAAAACAACAACAAACCATGCCCATTTCTAGCTTCTCAGTGGTGAGGATTTGCTGCCTTTCTTTGCCTTGTGTGATGATAAATTCAGTTATCTTTTATTGGGCATTGACCACACAATTAACTAAGATGTTTGAAGGATTATACAATAATGAAAATAATCTTTAATTGCAACCCTAATTGGAAGTGCAGGGAAACAAATTGAGGTTGTCAGTGCATTCAGGCGGAACGCAAGTGTAATCAAAACTTTTTAACAATATTGCTGATCACTGAGCCACCATGCCACCCATATCTGTAGTAGGTAGCATTTTAGAATATATCATAAGTCATTACATATCCATAGAAATCTGAGATCAAAGCATTTAGTCATCATTTGACTTAAATGTTATCACAGAGCTGCATTTTCGTCAGAGTTCAACTGTTTGTCCTTCATTCTATTTCAACACGTCAGCTCAGTTTAATCTTGTAGTCGATCCATGTAAACATGGGTCTCAACCTCTTTGACTTTCTCACTGACCTTTCTCTCTGACAGGATGGCATGACAAGAGTGTCAGAACCATTCATTAGTCAGATGGTGACCAAAGCTCATTATTCAATAGCAGGTTTGATGTACTAATGTCAAGATGTTGATAACTGATGAAGGTAAATGTCACATCACTGTCTCCATCTGCATATTGTGTGTGTGTGTGTGTGTGTCTATTCAAATGTGATGCATTTTGTTATCAAGTGCACCTTCCTCTGAAGTCCTCAGGTCGTGTGGTAGTTCCCAGAATTATAGAACATAAGATGAAATGCTGAGTAGAAATTAGCCAGCTGTTTTACAAAATATGATTAGTTGCATATGTGGAAAAATAATTTGAAAAATAATTCAATTTGCTCTTGAAGGAAGTTTAATTACCCAATTTCCTAAAGAACACATCATTCCCACCACAGTGGATTCCCAAATAACGTTTTTTGGTTTTTTTCCCTCCAATTTCCAACTATGAAATGCAAAACACTGCCCTTAAACAATACCTGGAAAATCACCTGCCTTGATGAAATGTCACCAGTGCTGCCAGAGATAAACCCAGCCATTAGCAGCTTTCTTCATTAGCCCAATTAAATGGCCCTCAGGAAATGCACTGACAGGAAGCATATTTGGAACGGGCTTCTGGTGAACAGCTGCATTAAAACACTATTTTGTAAATTAAATTTCAACCTAATGGAAATGTCCTTTCTTAGGGTGGTAATAAGAGAGTGAAGGCCTCCTCCTGCCTACACTATTTAAACCATTTGTGAATTCTTTTCCTCTTTTTCTGATTTCACTTCTTCTTCCCTCAAGCAATAAAAACGTGTTACACGTTTCCACCACCATGGAGCTTGTGTGAGCTTTTTCACTGCTAAATCTGTAAAAGAACCATAAAAAACCCCAACAAAAAAATCTGAGCTGATTATTACACATGAAGAGTTTTTCCAGCAGCAAACTGTCACCTCTGTCAATGCTACTTTTTACTTGCCTGTTCTTTGCCTCCCACATAATTTTTCCATGTCTGAATCTGTGCTGCTCTTCTTTACACGACCTTATTGTTTACCTCACTTTGCTGTAATTTAGCAGTAGAGGAATGTTGGTTTCCAACACAGTAACTTTTTGTCTTCACCTATGAATAGTATGAAAGTTGTGACAGCACTGATTATATTTTTCAAGGATATCTGTCTGTTTCATTTCTGTACTGTACATTAGTTACAGCACCCATAGTTCAGTCTGACTGCACCGAGCTATTAATATTAATCTTACAGGTGACCCGCTAATGACATACTTTACTGAAAGTTAGTTCACGCTGCATTTAACCCCATAGAACTACTGTATATTTTACCGGTTAATCCCAGAGCATATAAAAGACACCATTAAAGCTGTAAATTCCTACAATTTAATGCCAAACATTCAAATTCAACTGAATTGAAAATTATATTTTATACAATAACACCCAATATAATCAACTTTCAGCTTCTCTTTCACACACCTGCTGCTATCACAGAAAAGGACACAATGAATCAAGAAATGTGAATTATGCTACACACCTGTGGGTGGCCTCTCCTCAAAGGCATTCGTGGTTTTGCACTTCATTATGAAAAGCCCCAAAGTATTTGTGTAAAGGATGAAAACAGAGAGCTTGAGACACAAGCACTTTTTGGGGGGAATACTGAATGCCTTAAATCTAATTTAATATTAAACTTTAATAGCTGAAAAAAAAAAGGCCAAATACGTCTGTGGATCAAAGCTGAGTAATGTTCAACCACAAAACCACTTATTTTTTTCCAATGCGATGGTCAATGTTGAGATTTTGAAATGTTTTGCCTCCATAACATGTCTTCTCACATACTAGTGAAAAGAAAATGCACATTTAGGTGTTTGTTTAAGTTCAGATTACCAGTCTGGAATTGTATGCACATTAACACATATGTAATTAGATAATGGATCATTTGCATATTTCAATTCACAACTTCAGAAAATGTGTAGTACCAAAAAAATAATTGTCTTAATGTAACATAATGAAATGAACTGGGGAAGTTTCATGGAGATATCTATTAGTCAAAAGTTTTAACCTATCAACCAGTTGTGTATAGATGTCAATGCATTGAGCTATTAAGATAGACCGCTGAGGTACAGTAGGTTTTCTGTGTTACAGTGTCTGTCTGAAAGAGGTATCACACAGGTAAGAAATGATGAGCATGGTGAGGGTTGTGCAGTTTGAGCCATTGTAATGGTAATATATCTAAATCACTGACCTGGTTTGGCAGTATCATTAAGCCTCAAGAAAAAAAAGAGGTTGATAAACCCTATGTCCTGTGCACTGTGCATCTGTACACTTACAGCACACTACTGTATATGTTGACTTCCAAAGTATATTTACTTGGGCAGCAGGTCATAAATGCTTCTTTTATAGAGTTTATTGTACAGGATGATTGTGTTTAATGATCATGCAAAACCTGCATCTGTTTCGTGTGCCTGATTCTGTTCTCTGTGTTTGTGTCAAGTCTACCAAATGTTCACCGTTTGCACATTCCAAGAAATATGTCCTGATCAATGCTCACCACTGTTGGATTGCGAGCCAAACTTCAATGCTCTCAGCATGCTCTTAGTGGAATAATGCTCTTCTCCATAGACAGAAAAAGAGAACAAGAGTGAGACATGGATTATGATCATCTCCTATAGTTTGGTAGCATCACCTAATGCCAAATTGTGTTCAGCCAGCTGAGACTGGACACAGGAATTTGTTGCAGTAATGAAAGGCAGGCCCATGGTTATGCCAACAGCATGTCTTTTATTCACCCTGATGTGCAAATAATTACCTTTCCTCTTGCCTGCAGAGCTGGGTATCATGCTGAGACAAGGAGATGAGACCAACAGCTCCCGTTGTCCCCTTGGAATAGGTGGGCTTAACATTAGCCCAACATTAAATGATACACCAAGACACATAATACCATTTTTGATTATCATTCACTGCATTAATAATGTCCAAAAATGAATCTGTTCTCTTGAGGCTTGCGTCAGTCAGAAACACAAAATGCTGCATCGTTCTCTTTTGGGTATCCATCATCTTTTTTATACTTGATGAGATGATGTAAAAAGTTCCAAAACACCTTCAATTTTCCAACAGTTTCAAAACCTGTGGAAGAAATCAAGCTGTACACTGAGCAGCCAGTGTTATTAATGCTAAACATCCCCCTGCAATGCTTTTGTTTTCCTTGTTAATATTAGAGTAATTAAAATGAAAAAAAGAGGTGTTTATTAGACTGCACCAAGTGACAGAGGAGGCTCACTGATAATAGAGTGAGATAATAGTTTTTCATCAACTCTAAATAGCAAAATATTATTCCTTTTTTTTTTTTTGTCAGCCCAGCAACGTAAAACTATACAGTCTCATAAAAGTTCATTTTTTAATTAGGTATTAAGTATTGCTTTATAAAATATCATGAGAAGATAACCATTTTGCACTCATAGTCAATTGGGCATGATAAATAGTAAAGCATGAAATAGTGTCTGATATGGGCTTAAAAGTGGTAAGTGTGGAGCATGAATTCAGGAGTCTCACAGCCTGAGGAAAAAAGTTGCTCCGTAGTTTGGTGGTACGGCAGCGGATACTTCTGTATCTTTTGCCAGAGAGCAGCAGGATGAACAGGCTGTGGCTATAATGGGTCTTGTCTTGTTTTGTCTGGAAGATAAACTTAAGACAGGCGTTGTTGACATTTAATTTAGCTATCTGCGTGCACCTCTAATCAGCTACATGAATAAAGCGTTATCTACTGTAGAACAGTTGGGAGTGGCCCATTAGGTTACATCAATGCATACCTGTTAAACTGTACTGAAACACTAGACTAAAATTGATGATTTAACACTTTAATAAACCTGCTAAAGCTGAACAACAGGGCCCCGTGCAAAGAGAAGGAAATTGTCTGTTCACATTTAATAAATGCAACACATTTATGTTACGTTTAAAGCCCCATCGAGCCACCAAATCTAACCTAACACATGAGAGTAATAAGGCTTTAGAATGTCAGTACACCAAACTCTTGCAGGGAGAAGAATATAAGATTTTTTTTTTTTTTTTTGAATGTCATGAATAATGTCTACATTGTACAGGCATGTCTAAACTTGTTCCTCTGTTTCATCCAATTCATTCCTTTTTATAATAAAAGGCAGAAATAAGAACATGGACTACTTTACATCAAAATAGGTCAAAGTGATTTTCTACAGAGGAGATAGAATCATATGGGTCACTGCATTATTTCTGGAAATTCAGAAAGAACAAGTGTTGTATGATTGTTGAACATTACCAACTAATTCTATATAGGTGACCTCTTAGAGTGTCTATATTTGGGTTTCACTGGGCTTACTGTATGTGGAGGGAGTGGATTAGTCTCTCTCTCCCTCACATCTCATCTCACTTCATCTGGACTTCATTGTCTTTTCTTTCTCTCTACATGGCTACCTGTCTGTGTTAGCTGCCCATGTCTGTCAAGCCTAGACTACTATAAAGCCATTTTACATTAGCATTTTGAAATCCATTCACTTGTCTCATATGTTGACACAATATTGCAAGGTCTTGTTTTAGAACACTGGGTATAATGACTCAATTGTGTGCGATATCAAACAATTAGTCTTAAAAATAATCCCAGAATAAACTCTTAATTGTTCTACTTTACTCAACAACACAAAGAGGCACTGCCATTTGATTGAGATTGGGGATTTGAAAACAGGATTTAATTTTTCCTCTTTGATGTTTGGCTCGACTTGGACTCATCTAGGCCATCTCAGTTTGTCTCATCTAAGGCGATTTTGATTCAAGGGATTGTCACAGTCTCACCCTCTTTATCTCTCTCTCCACCCTCTTCAGCTGCTATCTCCTTCTTTCAGTCTGTGCACTCTACCCACCACTCCTCCTTCTATCTTCTTTGTCTCTTCCCACTCGGTGCCCTCTGTCTCAGTAACCCTGTAGCGAACAGGTGTATCTGTCTCTCTCCTGATGAGTTTATTACTCTGAAGTGTCTCCATAGTCCCCGTGGACCCCCGCCTACTAATACGCTTAGCCCTCACCGCCTATGTCAGCCAGAGTGGGTGGTCTGATAATGCTCCACTTGATCAAGCCATCCACATCAGGGTCCATCTGGTCCACAGTCACTTCGGTCAGCTTGTATGTCAGGGAGTAGACGCGGGGACAGACAGACACCCACACAGAGTAACCTCCCCCCACCCATTAATGGTGATGGGAGTGACACTGCACTGTGGCACCATGGTGAACAGCTTTCCAAGATTTGTGGAACAATTTTAAACATCTTTATGTTTTTCAGTGAACAGGTAGATTAATGCAGAGTGACTCAGCATGGTTCCTTCAACATATCAGGCTGCTGTGCTTTCAAGTGGAATCAGAAAGACGTCCATTATGTATACAGCAGCTATATCCCAGGTTTAAATGGATAAAGCTTTAATACTTATTAACTTAAAGCTGCAGATGTTTTCTCAAAAATCTAAACAATAAAGAAATAACAAAAATTATAAATTAACCCCTTTTGAGAGATAAACCTGTTAGTAAGCAATCACTTTTTGACACATGCAGCAAATGTGGAGCCACATTAGCATTCTTTTTGAAGATGTGTTTCAGGTCATCTGAAGATGTAAATCCAACATCCACTCTCCTTTAAGCTCTGGTCTGGTCCCCACCAACTCCTAGTAGATATATTTGGCTCTTTAGCTGCTGTTGTTGTTTCACAATGTCCACCAGCAGGTCTGCACTTTGGTGCTGGGGAGGTACCATATAGTAGGTTTATCAGAACTTTCTGAGTGCGATAAAATGAATCCATTCTTGGGCCAGGAAAGTTAAGGCCCAACACAATGAACTGAAAGAAGCTGAAATGCCTCATAGAGCTGAGGGGAACTGCAGAGCCAGGTGATTCACCACTACTACAAGAGACCCATTTCACATTACAAATACTATTTTTTTTCTCGTTATTATAAAAATATTTATTATAGCAGCTTTAAAGCTATACACATTGTAATATATTCCATGACACGTGATACACTGAAAACATCATGACATCATGGAAGCAAAGAGAAACAGACAGCTAACAATATGGAATGGTAACACTACTGTGATACAGGGTTACGGATCACGTCACAAGATGCTATTACGAGGTCTCAAGGTTCATAATGTGGTTGGTTTCAATAGTGGAATTAAATGTTCTATATTTACAGCAATGCGGAAAGTGAGAGTGTATTCTTTTCATTTTTGATGTTACCCTGCACGGTTTCTTATTTGCAGTACAGTATATAAATAATAGAAAGTTAACATTTGTACTGAGTAATCCATGGTGGATCTGTGCTCTGGGCATCTATAGGCAAAAACTGGTTTACGAGGCAATGTTTCGCTATCTGTCAATACAGGAATAATCCCACCCACCGCCCACCCTGTCTCCTTCGCTCTCTCTCTTTTTCTCTCACTTCCACAATTTTTATCCTGTCTTTTACATGCAAATGCCCCCGCCCCCCACCTTCCCACCAGGAGATATCAAAGGCGATGAAAGGAAGACAAAGACTCCAACCCATCCCCGTAGAGCGGTGTAGTGCCGGCGCTTGGATGTGTATCATACTGAAGTGAGAGTGCAGCACCTGATTCCCTCAGCGACTGCAAGTTTTTGTAGCCTCTCAAGGCCTCTAAGCATTCATATGGGTTCTGTTCATCATCAGTGGATGTAAACAACAGCTGGAGCCAACCTTCTGACTCCATGACACGCCCATACAGGTGTTAATTACAATGATATTTCACATGCAACATAACCTGGGCGGTGATTCTTACATTAGGTGCATTTCCCACAAGCTTCAGTTATTTACGGTGTGTTATATGTTGGAGCCAAAGCTGCTTTGCACTCCCATAAGATGAATGGACTGAGGAATAATAGCTTATTTACGGTGATATGTTGCATTAAATTTACACTGTTTCCATTATACGTTTCCCAGTGTGTTTTTTTACACCCCACACCATCCTAATCAATTGTAGAAAAAAGGAATCTCCATACTCTTCTTTTATGCCTGGTTCTCCATTGTTTTCCTCCTTCCGTGGTTGCAGAAGACGCAAACAGCCCAACCTTTAATGATTCAAGCATTATAAAAAAGAAAATCCATTGCTGATAGGAATGTATAGGAATGGGGTGGGAAACAAATTACCACCATCTAGTGGTAAGTTTAGAAGAGCATTTCCCATATCATTCCACGTTTTTTTTTTTCCATGTGACGATAGCAGCAAAATCAACAAATCACATCATTGTAACCTTAAACACTTAAAAAATGTATGTGTGTATGTAAGTATGTATGTATGTATCTCTCTGTCTGTCTATCTACCTACCTACCTATCTATCCATCTAACTGTCATATTGTGCCTTGTAGATCACGTGTTCTGCTTCTGAGGAATCTTAAATTTGTGCTAATTAAACAGATAATTCCAGAAGAATTCTGAATACCAAGTAAATTATGAATTCATGTAATTATCTCTAAATGTGTCCTTTTAAAAATCCCCTTTGTCCCATTTCAAAGTGCCAGTGCTTCATGTTCTGTATAATAGATCAATCCATTTGCAGGGGTATTTACAGACTGCTAATAAGCCATGCTCATGAAAGTCACAAACCCATCTCCAAACCATTTAAATGAAAGACGTCAATGCACATAACCAGCCTGTCTGCACACATGCCACGGTGTTCTCACCAGATGATTTGTAGGGATTTTCTGATTTGTGTCACTCTTAATGGTGTGGATGTTTGTTTCCATGTGTAAAATGGAGGTCTAATTCCAGTTTTTATTTGTCTTTGGTGATAATTTGGCTGCGAGAGTGGGCCCAGTAGCAGTAGACTGAAGTTCAGCAAGGTAAAGTTTATGGGTTATTTATGTGTATAGGAGAGTCAATTAATGTGATTAAGCTATTGATGATTGTAATTGTGAGTCTGTCCCAATGAGAGATTGACATTTGTTGAATGTATAATGGTATGTATGATACTACAGGTTCCATCTTTGAGGACTGTATTGAACAAGGAAATGCCTTTGTACCTGATATTTTTTAAGATATCAAGTAAATACAGATGCTTTGGAGTACATGTGAAATAATCATACTACATTTAATTGTTAAAGATCTTTAATGTTTCACTTTTATGGTGGTCCTTTTATGTTTGTACATTTTCTAGGTTGTAAGACAAAGTGTATTTTGATATTTCTTTAATATTTAGTTTTTGAAATACCAACTGAAGAACCAATGTGTACTGTAGGGATGGGAAGATTAACCGATTCGTATCGATACACGAACACGCGCAGGCAAGATGCTAGTGCATCTATGAGAGCAGCTGTGAATCGATGCAATTTTGGAATCGAGATGCAGGTTATTAAATGTTTGCATCGGTAAAATCCGATCTATTAGACTATTAGATGTTTTATTCATTTGTTTAGAAATGTGA
>JBBPCS010000130.1:14139436-14152726 GCA_037974645.1 Hollardia meadi
CAACTCAAGCGAAAAGTTCACGTGTATCGCGGGGCTTTGCAGAGTGCAGAGCAGGGTGACAGAGCCACCGCTCGCCCACAGAGAGCTGCTGAGCTTTCGGACAGAGGGGCAGGAGCGGAGCTTCTCGAGTAATAAACACGAGTCACTGTTCCGAACCGATGTACTTTACTTTGTGAACGTACAGTCCAGCCAAAAACGTCATTGTTCGGTCTTTTCCCTTATTTGGCCGAACACCGAAAGTGCTTTTTTTTTTTTGCTATTCTCAGCCGAACAATTTCGGTTGCCGAACATTCGGTGCATCCCTATACATTACAGTTATTTCAGCAGCTCCACGCTCCCCACTGCTTGCTGTTGCACTTTCTAATCCCAAAAGTTAAAAAAAATAACCTGAGCTCTCCTCGACTCTGGGTGTTAATTTCTCCACAAGCTCCATGCACTGTCACAGCAGCAATTCAGCCGGTTAACAGGATCAGTCTTTAATCAGAAACATCTGCATCTGTTCCTCTGCTCCGGTCACTCGGTACAATTAACTGCACAGCTATTCGTATTATTTGTCCAATATTTGCATGAAAAATTCTCCAAAAGGCACCATCACCACAAACATTACTGAGAGGTCAAGTTCGATGAGGTGACAGAGTTTGCGGCTAGCTGTCACTCAAAGTGGCCATGCCATTAACCATGCATAACTTTAAGCCTTATATAATTTAAATGAGTGAGTTGTATAAAAATTCACCTCCTGTACAGCTGTCATGAACAGAGAAATCAGCTAGAGACCAAAACCGCTTGTACTGTTTGTTCAATGCTGTAAACATGTTTATTTCTGCTGGAAAATTGGGCATTGTACTTTTATGCAGATTGACTTGCCTTTGGAGTCTGTGGTGGCCATTCACCAAACTGCAGTTTTTGGCATTCTGAGTTGACTTTATTTTTTCAGCCCCAGCAACCCGTTCTCATCCCAAGGTCGTCACATACTGATATTTTGTTATGCGCCCCTCGCGTCTTAACCAGACACACAAGATACCCTTTGGCTGGCCCAGCTGACACGCGAATCCTTCCCTTTAGAGTGGGTGACACACAAAGGCTCACAACTCGCGCGTCTTATTCTGAAGCACAAGGTCTACGTTGCTTTGGTTAAGCTTAGGTACGAAACATCGGTGATGTTTGGTTAAGTTTAGGCACAAAAACCACGTGGTCAGGTTTAGGAAATGACTGGTGATGCTTGGTTTCAAACGGGACGTGAACTCCGGTCTCCTGGGTGAAAGTCGTGTGTGTTTGGATAGTAAGCAATGTATCACTCTTGATGAGTACACCAGTTATGCCCTTTTGTTTTTAATTGCTGTTACACTCATAACAGCACATTCAGATTAAGGTTTTTGGAAATTTACCAACATTGATTTATACCACTTGCGGGCTGTAATGGAAAAGTTTTATAATTATCTTAAATAGTAAATAGTTTGGTCCAACATTTCATCTCACAATCAAATGCTCAAAAAATAAGATTTGATTTGAAAAGTATTAAATTACTGACTAGCAGTTTCCAGTATAGTCACACATAATGTGACTCACTGTAGGTGGAGAAATTGTTGTGAACACAACCTTTTCTACATTTAACAGACATTTTATTAGAAGGAAAGTATACTGAAAACTGTGGCACAAAACTTTTATCCCCAAAGAGAATCACACAAAAGTTTAATTAACTGTGGCTATATAAATGTTCTCGTGAGCCGAAGAAATTAGGTCTCTGGAGAATTAAGATTTCTTGAGCAGAAATATTTAATGCAGTTTGATGCATCAACGAGAATTAAAGATGGACAATACAAGTCTCAACAAGCGATACAGTGTCGAGTCATCCCCAAATCTAAAGCTGTCCATATAGGCATATATTATATATATACTATGTGTGTATATATATATATGTGTGTGTGTGTGTGTGTGTGTATATGTGAATGTTATTGAATATGTTATTCTTTCTCAATGATTGGTCTCCCTGAACCCAAGGACTGTGGATGAGAATGCAAACACTTACTGAGTGAAATAAACTAACTCAATGTGAAATGGATGAAGGAAAATTCCTTCATGTTGGATTTTAATAGCAGGGAACAGTTTCAGATTCTGAAAATGTTCCCTGCTATTAAAATCCAGCTGGTGTTAAAAAAAAACAAGTGCAACATGTAAGTAATCAAAACTGCCCTCTTGTTCATCATCACCTATTACAGCACTGTTTCATGTTAAATGAGATTTGTAAAATGTGCAATTGATAACATGAAAATGTCATTTCTTCACTTCTTTATGAATATTTGGTTAATTATTTTTTGTTTTGTTTCAACAAAAATAGTTGTAAATTTACTGCTGTGTACAAAACTGCAAACCAAGTTTTGACTAATATTTCTGATTCAAAACCAGTACCACTCATGGATTTTTTTTTTTTTAATTTGTTTTTGCTTTTAGGCCAAAGAAATGCAGTCTAAGCATCCAAATCATGCAACTCATTAATACAAACTGCAATGTGAAAAGGTTTTAAGAAAATATGATTCAGAGCTGTTATGAAGAGAAACTACTTTCATGCCAACACATAATGAAAATATATAAGCTGTTTTTCATGGTCCAATGACAACTGAGAAAATTGTGTGGTTTTCTAAAGCCACATTGTCAGAGAGGGCCTGACTTTTCAAGGGCAAAGTCGGTAATCCCGTCACATGCTGATTGGTTTGGATGCATTTGAATGACATTGCTCACCCCATCAGGTATAAGTTCATGTTTGTGTGCACTACTCGAATCTGAGTTGCATTTTAAAGAAAGCCTGATGTTCATATTAGCATCCCCCCCTGAAGCCCAGGCAGAGGCATCCTGGTCATTTGTATGCAGCACTCTCACTTTACTCCCCATGTTCTGACTGACAAATATAAACAGGAATTTAATTTCCATTTACACAACACTATATACAGATTTACTTTAAATATTTTCAGGAATCAAGTGGACATGAAGAAATTTTGTGGATTTCTTTTTGCCTTAAACTGAATCTGTAAAAAGCTCTGAAATCTTTTTACATTATCAATACATATTGCAACTGGAATATGCGCTACATGAATGAATGATTAATAGCCTAATAATGAAATTGCTAACAATAATATAATAATGCTCAGCTGTAATGTTAGCTTAGTTAGCTAGCCTCTCACCCATGAGTAGATGCACGCTTCCTTATGTGCAGTGATATGGAAATAAAATAGTTCTTATATATGAAATTGCTCACAACAAGGTCTGTGTTTTTATCTCATGATATCTGAGAAGAGGCATTTCATTGTGTTTTTAAACAAATAGTTTTATTATTGGCAATATTATTGACAAGTGCAATCTAGTTCTATTATGTTTGAAAAAAGGCAGAAATCTGTATAACTCAGCAATAACGCCAAAATTTGAGTGTCATGGTTGAAGCATAGGTTAACTCTGCACCACGTAATTACAGCCGCAGCAGCCCAGTACGAGTCCTAGTGCCAGCCTCAGGGGTCATCCTTGATCTCAGCGTCAGGACCTATCCTTGTTGTTGTCTCAGTCTGCATTCGGGCTTGCCTAGCTTGGAGCAGTAATGCTAGCCAACAGTGCAGTGCAAGATCTCAGAACATAAAGTTGTAGTCTTAGAAAAATGACGGACAACTGCATATAATAAAACTGATGGCCAGACTAGTGAAAATTAAATGAAAAGTTGTAATTATTTGTGATTTTCCTTTAAGAATATTGACACATATGACCTGGTGAGAAAGTCAAACAAAGCAAAACAAGATTGGGGAGTGCCAGAGATGGAAATAGCAAATTGTCAAATATATAAAAATAAATAAAATATAAATTGGTCAAACAAGAAATTGTAAAACTGATTTAAAAAATGGGTGATTTGTTGTCTGGTTAATTATGTATTGTTAAATGTGTGGGCAGGTATGCACTTGAGTCCAATCTAAGAGTCAGAAATCTTGGGGGACAGTCTAGGCAGGTTGGAGAGACGAGAAACCAGGGGCAGGTGTGGCAACCTGGAACCAGACGGATCTGGTGGCATCTCTATGGTGCTGGACAGTGGCAGAGTCTCTGTGGCATTGGAGGGCTTCCTGGAAGGTGGCTCTGAGGAAGGAGCTGGCAGGGATCTAGCTTGCCAAGGAGCTGAAGCTGGCAGGGGGGCTAGCGTGTAGGTGGTTAGCCAAGCCAGGAGGTGAAACTAACAGGAGGCTAGGACACTGGTGGCTAACTAATTCAGGAACCACAGCGGGCAAGGAGCTAGCAGGCCAGGGACTAGCAGACTCAGGGACTGGATCCAGCAGGAGGCTAGCCGACTGGGAGGCAGACTTGGGGGTAGCCAACTGGGGAACTGGCTTAGAGGCAGAGGAGGCTGGAGAGACTGGCTGGTAGCTAGCATTGCGGGATGCAGACTGGAAGCTGAGAACCTGTCACTGGATGCTAGTATACAGGGATGAAGACTGGAGGTTAACTTTATGGAGCCTAGCTGACCAGGAGACTGGCTAAGAATCTGGACTGGTCACAAAGTCTTTGAGCCATACGGGCAATGAACTCTTTAACCAAGGCTAAGCGGACACTTCCCTGCGAGCCAACTTCAGAGCAGCTTCTTTGTACTCCCTACTCTGAGCCTTTTTTCAATCTCCATAAATACATGAGAGTATATGAGTATATCTTTTGATGAGTTCCTCTTCAAAAGAAATGTGTGCTGGGTCCATTATTGGCCAGTTTGTACTGTCACACTTGTGCTCCAAGACCACGAGAATTTGGACCCAAATGCAGACTATGGAAGAAAAACAGGTGTAGCTCAAATGGTATTTATTTAACACTAAAGGTAACTCACTCAGGCTTAAAACGCACCAGGAAATACAGTGGGAGAACAGGCAAAAATGAAGGCACATGGTTCGATGGCGATATGGCAAACAAAAAGGGGAGTACAAGGACTTAAATACACAAGGGAGGGCAGGTTAATAAGACACAGGTGAAACTAAGGAGGGTAATTAAAAAAGCTGGGAAAAGAACAATGGCAGGAAGTGTAAAGCAAAAACATGACACAATATAAAACAGGAAATAAGTCAACTAATAACATTAATTGAATGCAACATATGTTGATTTTCTGTAAATCAGAGAATGTCAGTTATTGATAGAATTTGTGAAAAAATAGTGATAAATTAAATAAAATGATTAATTAATAACATAATTGTGAATACAGTCCTAACTAAGAACACATTTTTATGATTTGCAATGTGATTATTTATATATGAATTAATATTATTCATATTAATAAATATTAATTAATATTAAGCTCTGGAGTAGACATTTTGTAGGTGTTTCCAGGTCTTTGAAAAATTTGAGATTGTGGAATTTTTTTTATTTATTTAAAAATATTTAATTTATTTTTTGGAATAATTTTGTTTTATATAGGAGTTGACTGTATTTGTGAACTTTTTTTGCAGGGTTTTTGGAAAGAACTGGTATTGTTAATTGGAAAATGGGGTTGAGGGGAAAGATACTGCAGACACTGGCATCATTTTGTTTCTGGCTTATTTTAATATTCGGCCTTATGGCTGCTGTGAAGCACTGGCAACTTTCACACACACACCTACATTAAACACCTCCTGCATGTGTTGCTCCTTGCTGAGACATGGGTCTGGCTTGCCAGACATTGAAGCAAAAGAGGCAAATTGTTGGCTTTATTATAATGAAACTGACATTTTTTTATTGACACTATTTACAACAGCTCACCTACTGTATGTTTTGTTGGCACAAACAAAGTCAGTCACAGTTGAGGATGCTAAGAGGTCAGTCTATGAATAATGATAGTGTAATAATTATTAACAATCACGCCAATTTGAGAGCGTTTCACACCAGACGGCAAACACCAATATAAGGTTAGTCAAAACAGCCATAGCAACATACAAAGTCATCAATACAGAAATAATACATGAAAGATCAAAGAGAAGATGAAGATGAGGGAAAGACAGCGCCTGGAGGCAGGCTAGAGATGTGAGTTCATCACACAGTTCATCATATTTTATGATAATGCAGCTGGTGAGGATACAGATGTTCCAGAGGCAATGAGTGCACATAACCTGGATCTATCTGTCTTTTTGTCAGTGTTAACAGAGACTCCAGTCTGCAGTGTAGTTCATACACTTCACTGATAAACCACAGAATTGTAGAGAAACATTGGGCTTCACGATCAAAGAAAGCTTTTATATCACGTCAACACTGTCCATATTTTCACACTTCCTCTCTCTCATTTGTCCACAAACTCACTATCTCTATTTCTCTTTTTCTCAGCTTTGAGTTCGCATCACACATTTTTATCAATTAGTGGTTTTTATAATGCCTGGTTTTAGGGTGTGCTGCATCCCCATGTCCGTGGGCACAAAACAAGGGTAAATGTAACATGCAGAAGCAAATCATTTTACTGTTCACGGTTAAAGCCAATATTGTCTTTGTCTAACATCTAGACTAGGTGACTAGAAATTAAATGATAGCAAGATAGAGCATCCATGTACATTAGGAGT
Organism: Hollardia meadi; assembly: GCA_037974645.1. Classification (NCBI taxonomy): domain Eukaryota; kingdom Metazoa; phylum Chordata; class Actinopteri; order Tetraodontiformes; family Triacanthodidae; genus Hollardia; species Hollardia meadi. The sequence continues at coordinate 14,145,967 of JBBPCS010000130.1, forward strand.
GTTCTATGCACTCATGTTGGGTTTGACTACCTACAATAACATACTGTAATTGATGATGAACCTGTTTGTGTGTGCATTTAGATTTTGTATTTCAACTTAATTGTGCCAGAGAAAGTTTTTTCTTAAATGAGTTGTTGTAGTTGTAACACATATACACACACCACTACCTGCCCTTCCACTACAACCTTGATAGAGCCAAGCAGCGCTACAGAGACTTGGTACAAAAGATAATTTTGACAGTGGCTGGAGGGTTTTTTACTACTCATATTTAGTATTCCCGCCACATGTACACAAAAGTGCATGTGCATGTGCAGTCCCTCCTTCCTTTTATTTCTCTTGTGCTCTTATAATAATAATAATAATAATAATAATAATATACTGACACACCACCTATCATCTCTCCTTTTGCTATCCAGGAGATGAGATTGGTCTCTTTTTTAATGAAGTGTGCCCCTGACAATGAAGTGCAATTAGGCTCCACACTTTACGATACCAATTGCATTTTGCTATGCAGCTGGAGGTTTAGAAAACACACATGCTTGCAGATTTAAAAAACATAGATACACGCACAAACACTCAGAAATCTTTCTTTACATCTTTTCTATGTTTGGTAACTGACACTATATATATAGTTCAAGACCCATGGATGGAGAGCAACTGTACAATACAAAAACAAATAAAAATACAAATTCTGTACAATAAGAAGTTTTAAAAATCTGAATAACTGTCCCTAAACATACACACTTACTCTTTTAGGCAAAAGACTGTTGGTTCAGCATGAGCATGTAATCTCATGTGAAATATAAATGGATGGCATGCCCATGAAATGGAAGAAGAAATGCATGCTAAACAACATTATTTGGCCATTATATAAATTATTTTTCTGTTCTAACCTTTACCAAAGGGTTAAAATAGATTAAATTTATATTAGGAGGTTAATGGACAATGTCTTCATTGCTAAATTAAATGAAAACACATTAAAAATGACACCCACAGATGTAATGGCGCACAAGTGCTCAACATGCGCACGCACCCACTCAGACTTGCACACACATGCCACTTTTAGACACACATCATTAGGCGCAGCAGGTTTTGTGGCGGCTTAGGATGACTTGCCACTCATTTTACTGCTTCCACCTTGCTACACTCAAGGCTGCCAGGCCAGTAACGACAGGAGCAGCGGCGCACAGCACACTATGCTAACAGCTAAGCGGAACATAAGGTGACATTGACACAGTCAATGCACCAGCTCTGGTTCTACACATGACATCAGTGTCCTTCGACAGGCAGCATACAGGATGTGGGCTAGCTGAATCATGTGATCGGTCATCCCTATCTCTATTTGTCAGAGTCTTGGCTGTAGCGTGCCTACCTGTATACTAAGAAGAGGGGTTGATGCATGGGATCTGCATATGACAATACCATTCAGAGAGAGAATGAGAGACAGAGACAGACAGAAAGAAAGAGTGGTTGGGAGAGAAACAGAGCTGTTGTCTCATTGCAGCACCTGGAGTAGAGTACTGAGGCTTTATGCCATCAGTCATGAAGAGTGCATAAAGCATGCAGAGATAAGGTTAAATAGCATTTAAAGCACATGGTTACAAATGGCTGACTATGACCTTAAAGTCTCAAGGGAGAGAGGAAAAAAACAAAAGGGGAAAAGCGGGCAGAAATGAATGAGAAATAGAAAGCTTGAGTAATGAATATAAAAAGATATAAAGGACAAGAAAAGGACGGAAATGAGAGAACATAAAAATGTGATATAAAAGGATGTAAAAGACATAGTGTCCTGAGTGAGGCGCAGTGATAAAGAGTGAGTGTCAAATCGATGTTACCGTATAAAGAGGTTAATAGAGAGCATGAGCAACAAAAAGAACAGGTAAATGAAAAGACAATTGACTGTGTATCTTAGCTTTCTTGGTTCACTTGTTATATTTCCTCTATACAGGATTATTTTAGAATGCTGTCAAATGAATATGATCCTTGAACTTCTAATCTTTAGAATAAAACAATAATTGAATTAATCAAAATAAAGTATGAAATATGAAATACTCCTCTAGGAAACTTCCTCAAGAATTTCCTCTGCTCTCTCTCGTTTCTCTTAGTTATAAGCAAAAGCAATTATTTTTCATGTATGCATACAGTGAAGTTGCATCCATTTCCATCAACAGCTTTTCCATTATGATTCATTTGAACCAGATGAATTGCACAGAATTCCAGCATACTGCTACTGTAGTTCTACCAATTTTACCTGTATCTGTTGTCATAGAGTCAAATGCAATGTCAAATCTAATTGAGCTGCAAAGCTGTTTTCACAAGCAGTTACTATTGGGGGTGAAGGCTGAGCCGCTACCATGCTTGTCAATAAAACCCCATTAAAATGAACACATCGTAATTATTGCCTCTATTATCCTTCAAGATCTAGGACAGAGGCATCCTCTTGTAATTGGCTGTAACTACTCCATATGTGCATGGCAAAAAAATTAATAATTATCCTTGTGTGTAGCAGTGACATGTTAACAGTGTCATATCAGCGTTTGTGTATAAACAATCAATTTCAAGGTGTTCCCAACCAACATTTTTCAATTATTGATTCAGTACACAGAATGGTGCAAACATTATTAACAGACTGCTGGCAGAAACAACACAGCTATGCTTATAGTTTTACACCAACAAAGATGGGTAACCGTCGTCGACTGGAAACCCATCATGGGTTTAACAATTAAAATAAAAAACAGCCTCTCAGGAATTGTTTCCTTTTATATTCTTTAATTGTGGAAAAGGAAAGGAGTACCACCTGTTGTTTGCCTGCGTAGGTTTATTATTACACTAACATCTTAGCAATCAGTTAAGAGTGACAGTTGTTTATGTTTTTTCAAACAAATTATGCATAACGTTTATACAACTGGATCCTTGACAAGACTCACATTTGATAAACAAGCAAAAGTGGAAATGTAGATACGGCTTTTCTTGCAATCTTGCCACATCTGTAAGCTGCTTGAGCAGATTTGATTTATTCACCATCTTAACTTTGCGAGTGGTTGAGGCTTAGTTGCACCACTCCTGTTGCCACACACACAAAAAAGATGGGATTAAAAGACTAATGCTTTTAGAACAAAGTGGAGCTGTCGGTCTGTTGTGAGCTTTGACACTATGCTGTTGTAAATCTGCAGAAATGAAGAGCTTAGAGGTAAGGATGTCGTAATGTTCTCATCTCCTAAAGGAATAAACAGTACTTGTGATGAAAGGGAAAATGAATCTTTGATTAATAGTTTGGCTAGGGCTATGCACAGATGTAGATAATATCTCTCTGATGTCATACTCCCTGCACTTTTTTCTTCTTGTGTGTAGAGAAAAGCATAAAAAGGCAAAATTGATTGTCCAATGTTTGAAGATCGATTGTTCTGGAAGCCAGCTGTGAAACTGGGATGATGTGTGCATAAGATACATACTCAGATCAGCCCCCAAAGCTTGGCAAAAAGATGCGGTCCAACCCCTGTTCTTCCCTCGCTTCCAAAAAGATTACACGTTTTTTTAAATATTGAGTGCTCTTTTCTTTCTTTGCTTTAAACAAAGTCTTACTTTAAAGTTTTATCTTCAGGCACTGACCTTTCAACCAGAATGTGTTCTTGTTATGTTTTAGCTATTCATTATCCCTTGCATTGACCTAACCTCCGTCTTCAGAGTGTTTTCAGACATTAGTCTGTGTAGTGTGTAGTGTGTGTAATGTGTAGTTGTTGTATATTCATTACACTTGTGCAAGCTTTGAATAATCTTTTGATACAGGCAAATAAGTGGTATTGGTATTGGTAAGAATCACAGTGCTGCGAACTTACTATAACTCTGTCACAGTGATGCCACCCAAAGGAGGCTCGAGCTGTCCACTTCAAACTTAAATGTATTACAAAGCCCTCTTTTTCTGAAAATATAACGCATAGTAATGAAAATATGTTCTTACTCCTTGCTGCTGTATAAACAGGATCCCATCAAAAGTCACACTGATCAATAACTTAATAACTCTCGAAGGCCATATGGTAGATCTACTCTATGGTTCCAAGTTATTCACTTTTCTCTCTCTCTGTGTCACACTCACTATGTTTTTAGCATTTCTCTCTCGCCGCCTAGGCACTATTTATGACAGTGTAGATATCATACTATGTGCAGAAGGCATCCCTGAGTTAGGTTTTGGATAATGATAAAATTAATTAGAGAGCAGAAGCTGCAGGGGTAGAAGAAAAAAAATCGCAAAATTTCACATTAAAAATGTGAGAACCCCAATTTTTCAGAGGTATGTGGTTGGCTGTTTTCATTCAGGTACATATACTGCAATTTAGTACTGATCATCTGAACATTGGCTCAAATTGAATGCTTTCAACCTTTGTGCACTTTTTATAATTTGTTTTTGAGGGAAAGGAGACTGGTGTATGTGTGTGTGTGTGTGTACACACTGCAGTTCAGTAAATGGGTGGCCGAGTGATGGAAGCTCATCAAGTGAGTGATAATCTAATTACTGCTCCAGACTAAGATAGACGGACCCACATAGCAAAACGCACATCTTTGTGAGATTTAATTTGCCCTGTAAAAGCTACACAAATAATTTAGGGCCTTGTGAGAGATATGAATTTTGATGCATGTATATTAGTTTGCACAGCTCTCAAATCGGTCTGTTACATAACTAACAGCATGCCAGCTTGTCGAGACAAACTGAGAGACTGTCAAAACAAACTGAGAGGCAAATTGAGCAAAGTTACTGTAGGATCTATTGGAGGTAATATTGTTTTTGTATGGCAAGTGCATATGAGCACATCAATGCTGGTTTTGGAGATGTATGTATAAGAATTATAGTGGTTTTGTTCAAGAGCTGACATTTTCTTAACATCTGATCTCGGGAAAGAGATGGCTGTGTCTTCTTTTCAATATATACATTGCAGAATTGCAATCTGTCAGCTGAAGGTCTCGCAATTGGATTCTTTTTTGTTTTTAGCTTTGTGACACTGCTGCTGTGAAATGGTTGCAAGGCACTGGATCACTTAAAAGAAATAGTCTAGAAAGTCTTAGAATGGTTCAAGCCTTGTAATTTATGCCCTTCACTTTTCAGGTCCTTTGCTATGATGAGTTAAATTAGATGTGGCTTAAAGACTTTTAATATGCTGTAATATTCTACAATAGATTTCTGGTCTGAAAGAAGGAAGAAAAAGTGGAATATAAAATGTATTGGTCAATAGGTCTGATTAAAAATGATGACAATATCGGAAGCCTTTCACAAAGCAACATCTTTTTTGAGTTTTATTGTACATTTATCTCTCATAATTTGTGTTGGATACAGCCTTACATTAATTGTACAATTTTTGGAAAGTTTAAAATATGTTTTTAAAATATACAGTAGATTTACATAGAGGTGTAATCTGTGTATAGTTTTGACAAATTATTAATAAAATGCAAACAATTAGGTAGCGTTAAATTGCATATGTAGAAATATCAAACTGTACCTGAGATTTTTATATTGCTGAATATGTAAGGAGCAGTCCTTTCGAGCAATACATCTTTGGCAGGTAAGCAAAGTAAACATAAATAAGCAAGAGCAACACTTAAAAGTTGTGTTTATAAATAAAGCTGTTCAGACTTGAAAAGAAAGGAGTTGCAGTTGAAGATGCAATGGTTTTCAAAACTTCTTCCAGGCACTCATCTGTGAAGGATGTTGAATCGTAAATGTCAATGTGTTAAATTGTTGACTGGCTGCTGGCATCACAAGACATTTGAGCTACAAAAACTATACTTTTCTCTTTTTCTTGGCCATAATTCACAACACAGTGATATCTTTAGAATTTTTTGCATTGCAGGATACTGTATGAACTCTCATGAAAGAACCTTTTAAGTTTACCCTGATTCTATGTCGGTCAATTGCAATAATTGGAAAACAATGTGCAAAAAAACAAACATTGATTTCCCTGTTTTCAGTTTACGTCCGAGACTTTTCTGTCTGATGTGCTGACAGAGAGCAACAAATAAATGTGCTGCAACAGCAAGGGCTCAAATTGTTACCACAAACATAGCAGGTTGGGAAAATGGTAAGAACGCTGGGTGAGACAAGGTCAGGTGAGTGTGGGATTCAGTGCAGAACTCAAGGCCAACAGAAATTCTTCTTCCAGCTGATTTTCAGTGCTGTCACTCGATCACTTTCAGTCTACAACAGCAGTTGTTATTCCTCCTGTAGCTTTTTTCTTCCAATGTTACACTTCTGACACCCTAGTCTTATTACTCCATGCCGTATTAATCCCTTCTTTGGAATAAACTCTATTTTCCAAGTGTCTCAAAGAATATGATTCTGCTGTTGAGACAAACTACTCCTTCTCATATCATCCTCTCTCCCTTCTCCTGCTGCTCCATCTTCTCTATTTTTGTGTTGACAGAAGCCCATTTGTCCTTTTGCGTCATGCACCTTTCTCATCAGCGAGAACGACTTTTTTTCACATACCCTACAAGGCCCTCTCACCTTCAGATTTATTGTCAATATGGAGGCTAAAGTCGACTGCCTCCTCTATGTGATGTATTTTCACTGATGCCCTGACACTCTGGAGAGTGGAGATGAGCTTAACCATCAATAAAACACACTTTTGTTGGTGTAGACATACAGGTAATGAGTCGGTGAAACAAGAAATTGTGAGATTTGAAAAGACGTCAAATTAGGAAATGTATATAAATATATATAAATATATATATATATATTTTTTTTTTTTTTTTTTAATTGATTTTGTAACAA
>JBBPCS010000130.1:14199307-14209314 GCA_037974645.1 Hollardia meadi
AGATGTGTAATTACCTATGGACACAAAGTAGTCCCTGTCCTTCAAGTAGGAATCAAACCAGTTTAGTACTGTGCCAGCAGTTTCTCTCTCTGACTCTCTCGCTCTTCCATGACTACACGTTGCTATTCACTTTGATCCTAAAGGTGACGCTACTCTGAGGGAAAAAGGTGCAATTATAAATACTGTACATCTGCTATTTCAGCAACACGGACATTGCCATGGATTTATCAATAAACAGCACAGGCTACTGATATTTGAGAGCCATGGTCGTGGGCCATAACTTACACTAACCTTTGTCAGATAAAGGGTCAATGGGTTAGGCCAATAAGACTAACATATTCAACTAAACAAACCTTTGTGCACTTTCTCTGCTACTAAGAGATTGAGAGGGGGTGTGGCAAGTTAACAAGGGGAATTCATTTTGGCCATTTTGCTGACAGGAGAAAAGCCTCCACCCCCTCCAATTGCCTACTGTCTGTAACACTGCATCATATAAAATCTCAGTTCTCTGCTCAGATCTTGATACGGTTTGCATTCCCAATGGTGTCTGTTACAGAGCCATATGAATGCCAAAATGCTCAAGTAGGTTACAAGTACATTTTAACACTAAAGAAAGATGCACATTAATTTTGATGGAACAATGAATCACATTAGACTTTGGTGTATGAATAAGAGTACTTGTTCTTAATAAAGATAAAACACTTATGGAGGTGCAAAGAGGGACTAGCTTTGATGGCAAACTAGATTAATCAAATTCTTCATAATATACTAGATAATAGAGTTCATAGGTTTTCCCTCCTTTTCTGTAAAACAAATGGGTTGGTCTTTCTCTGCTTGTTGTGCCTTATTTTCAGAGAATGCAGTGGTGTAGTTGTACACAGCCAATTCTCATCCCCAGCTTATCAGATATTGATGTTTTGTCACAGCCCCTCTCATCTCAACCCTCTGGCATCAGGCAGAGACACACATGGGTTTAATGTACCAGCAATGTAAAGCCGTCAGTGTCAGTTTCAGACGACTTGAACAGATGACATAGTGTGATGTACTTTCCAAAGTGTGAGAGTGCCAAGAGGGGTGGAAGTCAGGGTTGAGTGGAGGGTCACACACGACTTTCACCCAGGAGACTGGAGTTCTCGTCCCGTTTGAAACCAAGCGTCACCAGTCATTTCCTAAACCTAACCAATTAGGCTCTGTGCCTAAACTTAACCAAACATCACCAATGTTTTTATGCCTAAACATAACTAAAATAACGTAGACCTTGTGCATCAGGATAAGACGTACAGGGCATTAGCATTTGTGCATCAGCCAGAGACACTAAAGGGGAGGATTAGTGCATTGGCCACATACACCAGAAGGTACCTTACACGTGATGTGAAGGGCACATGACAAAATGTTGGTATGTGAAAACCTGGGATGAGAACGGGTTGTTGTAAGGATATGTAATCCAGCCACCTCTTCCATGAAGGGCAAGGGAGCGGCAGAATCCGATGATGGCTCTGCCTGTGCTTATAGAACAAGGGTTCTAAATAACATAACCCTCCGTTCTACCTCACACAGGCTCCGCCTTCTACTGGACTCTATGGGCACAGTGGGTGGAGCCCGATACTTGACCGCCCTGCCGTAACCAACATCGGCACACCACACCTAACATGACCAGCTAAGGGTAACCGCCACAGCCCACCTACTTCTTATGTCAGTGAGATAGTGGGGAGGGAAGTAGGCGAACGTAAGATGAATAAAACTTTAAAATATTACCTAATAATGAAATTGTGAAGCCTGAGTCATGTTATATAGATTTTTCTTGGCAATGGTGATTGTATAACAATATAGACAACAACTGCCATGATCCCATGGTACTTCACAACGCCATCAAACTACATCTTTTGTTTTCAATGTTTGAGTGACACTCTAGTGCAGAAATTTCATACTGTGTGTTTACAGTAAACCTTATAATCTTATAATCTGGAGCCTAGAACCCACCTTACCGTACCTTACCTTGTAATTTTTCTGACAATGTAACCTATGCATATTAAGCTAAGAACAAGCTACAAAAGTCTAACCATTTATTCAAACTCAGGATATTAGGGCAGCATTTCACACACTGTTAAAGGAATTAACCGTAGACTTCTTTGCAATAATCTAAGAAGACACCATAACAACCCAGAGCTAATGCTTTGAGCATTTTCACACCATTATTGTCCATTGTTACTTTACTATGCTTATTATCAGGTTACAAATTAAATAGTTCCAAGTGTGATGCCTTTTTTTAATATCATAATTCCAGGCTGGGAATTTCTAATGAGGTTCTTAGGTCCATCTAAACTTTTCAAATGTCAGTGGGCTGAAATTGGACACCCTCCTTTTGGGAAATTTTAGTTGGACATTGAAAGATGGGCAACACATTTCCTCTTTCTCTGGGAGAAATCTAATGTCATGAAGATGAATATGATCAAATTCAATTACACTTTGCAGTCATTACTTGTGGCAGTCGCTGTGATATAGTTCCAAAAGTATGGCTGTGGCGAACATGAAGTTCTGATAATGATGACTTCTGTCCATGTTACATTACATCGATGATGTCAGACCAAAGGAAAAGAGCATTGGTGAACTTGAAAAGAGTTGGTACCCACAAATTACAAAAAACGTTTGATGTTCTCATCCTTTTGATGTCTACATCCACAGCAACCCCCCCCCCCCCCAAAAAAAAACAACCTAACTTGTAACTTAACTTTTTAATTTGTTGGACACCCAAAATTGACATTCATAATTGTATTCATAATTTAGGAAAATTTAGGCACAGCCATTACTTTGTTATATAAGATGGGCCATGCGAGCAGTAAACATTTTCATCCTAAATTCACAATTACCGTATACACTGACATCAGAAACAAAAGCTCACCTGCTTAATGTATGCTTTTTTCCAAAGAGGACCATATATTCCACATAAATGAATGTTTTTATCTAAAGACAAACTTTAAATCAAACTTAAAATTTTCAAGCTTTACATCCTGGAATTCTGTGCACCACATCATACTGTTGTTCTTATGTGTGAAATCATTTGATGATGTTTTAATGCAATTGCTCTCTTGAGGGAAAAAAAAAATCTGATTCATTTGGTGTCTGTGAAACAGCTTAAAACAATCTACAGAATATTTATATTTAGTATTAAACAGGAAGTAGTGTGAGTGGATGGGTGAAAAAAAGGATGTGGGTCTCACTGTTTCTGTTTCTGAAAGGCTCACACATACTTTTCATTTCTTATAGCAGCATGTTAATTTTGTTTGAAATAGGAAAAAGCAAGAAGGTTTTACTTTTGATCATATTTTGAATCTGACCTGATCATAACCTAACAACCTCACAACAATACTGCATTATTCATGCATTACACTCCCACATGGCATGCTGTAATGAGCACTACGCTTGCTTTCTTGGCTTGCTTGTTTGAAACATCAGTGACTGCAGCCTACTACTTGTTCATGTTGACTGTAAATAATGATTTTTTTTTTAAAAACCTAGAAGATTTATTAATGAGGTTGTAGCCTTTGATTACTACTTCTATGTATCATTATATTTCATAATTACAGCTAAGTACATTAAATAAAAAGTGAATATAAGAAATGGCCAAAAAAGTCAAGATGTGTTGGTAACACTTTACAATACAACGCACAAAGTGTACTGAGTTGCAAGTTAGGAACGACTGAGGAACAGTGAGTTAGCAACTACTCACATGTTTGTGTTGTAAAGTTTTATTGATGTGTTCTCTAAAAAAACATCAAGCAACGTGTAGTCAGCTTTGGTTACATGCATAAGCTCCTACCTTGATGTTAAAAGTCAAATACAACTGAGGTGTGTGAGGTTAGTGCTCCGCGTGTGTGTCCATGTGTTTCTTGGAACGCAGGCAGTCATTAAATAATCATCTTGTGTCTGACTTTGTTTAAATCAGATATGGAGAGCTTTTTGTCCTTCATGACATTTTGATCTCTGCTTTGTCTTTAAGTTCGGGGATGTGATGAAATTTACATAACCCTAATTCTTCAGCCTGCTGACAACATATTTTTTCAGTGACAGCAATCTTTAATATTTAGAACACTACTTTCCATTGCCCTTCAACTGTGCCTGCAGTATTAATGCATCCTTAATGGGAGAGGTTCCCTGAATGAGCCTCAAATGGAGCTAGACATCTTAATGCTTGCTAGAATGGCTGTTATTTCCACACTTAGCCATAATAGTCTTTATTGCATATTTAATAAAGTGTAGACTCGTATTAATTGTTTAGCAGACAAGGACTTCATTAAGTGGTTCCGATGTTCTGGATGGGTTTTTCCCAGTCTTCAGCAATTCCTTTGTCCCTTCTCATCAATCCTAGTTATATACAGCAGAACACAGATAATATTAATGCATTTTTTATAGCTTCTTTTCATTCAGTTGCCCTGGAGAGATGCCTTTGTGTGCAAGTGGGTAGGGGTATACAAGGATATTATCTTATTGTAACTGGTTAATAACATTCCTTTTGAACTAATAACATTTCCTTGTACTTGTGGCAATTTGTGAGTGTGTGAAAAGGTGAGTAAGGCATGCTTTACCACAAATACGGTTATTTAATAATGACGATCTTGTTTGAGCTCTGTAGTAACATTGCCCATGTGTATTTCAAGTCCATTTGTATATCTTCTGCACAGAAGACACAAGGAAACCTGTTTGAAAAATGTTTGAATGCCAAGACTCTCAATATTAAAATAAAAGGGAGCACATACAGGATTAGACAAAGAAAAGAAGAAGAAATAAAAATAAAATAAACCAAGACCTTGTACGTCTGGAAGAAGTGTATGGGGCACATAACATAGCTGCAGTATCTGACAACCTGGTGTGTTATATAGGAACATGATAGCATACAGCTGTTAATTTATATATTTATCACATAAGGACCAATGTCAGCATGCATTTGGAGAGATTTGCTGCCCACTTATCAAATGCAAATCCAATATTCACTCCCCTTTTAGCTCTGTTTTTGGTTTCCACCAACTCATGAGGAAATATCTGGCTCTTTAGCTGCTAAATGCTCCTATGTGTTGACCAAATAGTCAGTAACTTTGTCTTTCTGCTGTTTGATAGTGGGCAGGAAGTGTACAGTGGGGTTTAGAGTTTAATATCACTAACATTAGAACAGTGACATTGAACAACTAAAACAGTAAAGTTGCAGTCCAGAAAACCGAAACAATGAGTTTTAAAGCTGAGGGAACTGCAGAGTTGGATGATAACTCTGTGGGTTTGTCTTGATGGCCAACCATTATCACATTACATGTGGTCATTTGTTATTATTAAAATATATATATTGATTAAAGCCACTTTTAAAAAGTCTTCTAAGTCTTCTCATGTTACTTTAAATTTGTCAGCATCATATGTACAGGGCATCCCGGTGATGAAAAATGGGTGACAGGTTTTCTCTCTTAAAACCCCTTATTATCTACCTTTAATATACTGTATCTCCAACCTCTGGAAGGTATTAGCCACTTATCTTAATCATTGTTGTTTTTAAATGCGACAATTTAAATTGTTGATGATAATCAGCGTGTTTGTTATCCTGCTCCTTTTTCCCGCAGCAGGGCAAATTTATTCCAGCCAACTGACATTTATGTAAAGCTCTCCATCTCTTTGTTTTCTTGTGCTGCTGTTGCTATTTCCCCAAGAGACATATATGTAACAAGCTATTCAACTCTTGTACAGTACATTGCTACAGTAAACAACAGTTGTATCTAGTCTGAAATTAAATTGAATTGTTTCTTTTCCCAGTTTGTCCAAAAGATAAGCATATCATTATGATCTAGTATAAATATAAGCTTACAAATAATAACACTTATGATTGTAAACCTGTAAATAATTCTGAGTAGGTTTCCAATTTGATTCCTCTTTTAATCATATATTTATTTTCAGCAAGTGGAGTATTTTTTTGAGCCAATGTTTTCAGGCAAATCAACAAAAAGCTGTAATTCTAGACTGCAAAATTTGTATTGGATTATATGAGCAAAACAAATCTATTCACAAAATGAAAAGACATTTTTGCGTCCAAAGGTCAAAATCACATAAGTGGGGGTGCCATACTCATTACGAGTCGACTGGAAAGTTTTAAATCACAGTCCTTGCCTTTTGAACTCACTTCAAGGACATCAGAGTGCTTAGTACTGTGGTTTGACAGCTTCATACTCGTAAGGACGGCCTGATCTTTGTCCCCTTTTACCATTTAATTCACTGAATGGACTTGAGCTAATTGGAGATCATTATCATGACGGTATGATGTATTAGAATGATGTTGTCCCTCTTAAAGAACTGTGGAGGCATAAGGAGAAAAGGGGGAAACATGTCTTAACAAATAAAATCTATTTTACTACTACTCTATCTATTTAATTTATTTTTCTACAGTTCTGCAGGTTAAACAGTGATTATTGAGAGCATACATTTATTGCTGAAAATTCAATACACCAAAATTGCAGTACTGCAAATGTTGGTTTACAATTATTTGTATAACAATGGAGTCCTAATAACTGAATAAAAGTTGTCATGTCTTCTCTTAACCAGAATCGGTGGTTTCAGTGAGGACAAAGCCAAACTATGTCTTCCTGTGGGTGCACTAAATCCAAAGTTAATAAACACTTGAGTTAGCACCCCTGCGATTCAGCACACAGTCTAATGTACTAAGTTTGATAAGTGAAGGGCAAAACCAACCTCATGCATTTTCATCAGCAGCCCCTAAACAAGGCTCAGACACACATTTCAATACCTCAGAGAGCCTTAACACAACAGATAGGCAGACTGTAGCTGTAATGTACATCCCAGAACAGCCATTATTGGAAAGAGGTTGTGAGGATGTCGTATTGAGGAGACAGTTAAAACGGTTTAATGAGAACCTGGATACTTGGATACTACTAAACTACTTAAAATATTTACGATAAAGGATAAACTGAGAGTGTGCGTCGATAGACAAGCCTCAGCACAGACTAAATAGAACACCTAAATTTGTATTAAGGAGCACCGACTGTGGCTGTTAGTGTGTGTTTCTGTGTACTGCACATATACAGTACAGTACTTCAATAGAGCTTTGTAATAGGGTTCAATATCTTGACTCTTTCCCTACATCAGGCTTGTCTGAACCCGCCAACGCCTTGTCTATCTCAGCAACCTTTCCCTGAAAGCAGAGAATGACAGCTATAAATACTGCTGGCCACAAACAATGACAATTTATTTTTGATCGAATATACAAAGTGTTTTATGGAAGTCAGCAACCAGCCATCCATAACTGATGTTGAGTGAGAATTAAGGTTGTTGCGCCAGTTGAGTGAGATTTAAGTTGAGTGAGAATTAAGGTTGTTTCAAGAGGCCCGTTAGGCTCAGAAAAATGCATGCCAAACCATTTATTTCCCAGTTAATATTGTATTTAAAATGTTTTGATTGCAACTGTGAACAATGAGCCTTTTTATGGTATGGTACCTCATGCCAAATAAAAGATTTTTAGATGCCCAATTTAATTTGTTGCGTGCACCAGAAGTAAAATTTCTAATCTAGCCACAAATGAAAGTTTATATGTGATGACATGAAGCATGGGAAATCAGTCTGTATTTTGTTACCTATAATTTACACTTAGTATTTGACCATAGGTTACTTTAAACAATAGTTTGGAGATATAAGGTGGTAATGGTAGCACTTATTAACCACTCCGGAAATGTTGTTGATGAATGCATACTAGTTCAGCAAATCATGTTAATGGGAGCACTTCCTTCCTGCCAGAGGCTTGCCAGAAAAAAAAAATGGAGAACAACACATAGATTATGATAACAGAAACATTTTAAGTTACAATAACTTTCAAAAATGAGTTTACAACACATCTTGTCTGGCAGGCCACTATTTAGTCACAGCAATGTTCCTTCACACAAAATGGACAACAGCTTACAGTCGGCAAGCAAATTCAGTTTGAATCGCAGCATATGAGAAGGGTGTCCACTGCATTTTCTCAGATGTTGTGGAGTTATGTCTGAGAGCAGAAAGCAAAAATCTCCAATTGTAAGGTTGTTAGCCTTAGCTATGCATGATAACACTACAATGATACTACAAGACTGGATTGTTCCCAATGTCAGTAAAGCTTAAAGCCTTCATAAAAACAGTTTTTAACCTGCAAAACCAAACTACAGAGGAACTGATATAATGAAACGGAAGGATAGGATATTTCAACCTTGGTTCTATAAGAACAGGCGGAGACCTCTACTGGACTCTATGGGTAATGTTCTCCCGTCAGGATTACACAAATCTGCATAAACGTACCCGGGCAAATAGGGCAAGCCTACCCGAATACGTGAGAATCCCACCATACATTTAAGGCCATGATACTGCTGTCCACTATCCCGCCCCCTCTTCAGCAAGTATCGCAGGAGCGCAGGGTCCGGAGGTAGAAAGCTCCATCTGTGCTTATAGAACTCAACTCAACTCAACTTCATTTGTATAGCACCTTTCATACACACGTGCAGCCCAAAGTGCTGCACATTGCAAAATTAAAACAACACAGACAGGAAACAAATAGAAACAAACAAAAAAACAAAGAATAATAAAAAAAAACATTTTTTAACAATAAAACAATAAAATGTTAAAAACGATAAAAGAAAGTGAGTAGAATGAAATAAAAGAAACATTAAGGATAAAAAATTATGTAAAAGACAAGACCAATATCATAACTTTCTGTTCTATGTCACACCAGCTGGGATTTCCACGTATTAAGATCAGGCTTGATCAGATTAGCCGGCTACATTTATCCATATGGTAAGGCCCAGACAAGACTAGTGTGAATCAAGTATAGATAGCGTGTACTATATATACGGTAAAGTAAGTAAAGTTTTGTGTTTCGGTAATTGAGGATGAATCTTCTTTTGTGGATGGCAGCCTGGACACTGCCTGCTGGATTCTATTGCCAGTAAAGGAAGATAAGAAAACAAGTGATAATGATTTTGTCCTCCTAATTATAGGCATATATCAGTGTGTAGGTCAGAAAATATAATTTATCATCATATTGGTTGTTTATGGCCATGACATTGATCATGTGGAATATGTGCTTTTATAGACTGCAGACATTGATCACATGTTTCCTGGCCACTAGCATATTTAGTTATGGAGTCCCAGGATAAGGTATTACCTAGGTTTCAGTAATCAGCATATAATGATTGAATGCAACAAACCTATAAATGGGATAATACCAAAACTAAATACAAACCAGGGTAGTCGTAGTCCACATATTTGTTATCAGCAATTGCTCGACGGTTTCCTCCACAAATTCAGCAGACCATCAGTGGGTGTACATGATTTGGCAGCAAATTACATAATGAAGCAGGGATGGTGCCCATGTGCTGGACACACATAACAACAGAGACACACACAAAGAGATGCGATGTTACAGTCTGCAGAGCAACACTGACTTTGTTTCCCATCTGTCTCTCTCTTTCAGTTGACTGGGCTGTTCTCTATCTTTTATGTTGGTGGAACTCAGTCATAATTGATTTGTGACTGTGCCTTTTCCATTTTGATCACCATGGCACAAAAACAGTAATGTGTTTATGAAACACACCTTTTTTCATACAATATTTGGACATGTCTGTGTTCAACATGTTCTCATCCCAAGCTTGTCACATATCGACGTTTAGTCATGCACCTTTCTCGTCATATTCAGAAGTGCAAAGTACCCTTTTTAGCGTCGCCAGAAGACGTGCTAAGCCTAAGCCTTCCCTGACGCACAACGTGGCCAACGTGCAAAGGCTCACGCCCCACACATCCTGTCCTCACGCACAAGGTCTACGTTAATTTGGTAATGTTTAGGCACAACAATCACGTGGTTAGGCTTAGGAAAAGATCGGTGATGTCTGGTTAAGTTTTGGTACAAAAACCACGTGGTTAGGTTTAGGAAAAGATCGGTGATGTCTGGTTAAGTTTTGGTACAAAAACCACGTGGTTAGGTTTAGGAAAAGATCGGTGAT
>JBBPCS010000130.1:14223042-14235096 GCA_037974645.1 Hollardia meadi
ATGAGGGGGTTTACTTTGTCTGAAACAATGTTTGGGTGGGTTTTATGGGTCAAAGAACATCCACATGAATGCCAGAGTCCAAGGTTTCCCACTAGAATATTTACACTGATCATTGCTACAGTACATTCACTTGATCTGTCAGTGGTTTTAATGTTGTGGCCGATCGTTGTATAATGCAACCAAATATACTAAAATGACAGCCATAATAAGTACCACAGAGGTGAATAAACACTGCTTCTGGTCTTAACACAATGCAACATTTTGATCTACACAAAGACAGTGTTTATTACAGGGCTACTGTATTAGATTGTCTTCCTTTTTGTGTCGCATTACATCCTGAGAATGAGCAGTATTATAATTCATCATGTAAAGAAAAACTTCTCTAACACAATATGGAGGGAGCTAAAAGACTTGCAGCCTCTTTCCTAATGAGCCTTGTAAGACCTCATGCCGTTTGATGTCTAGGACTGTTTCCTTTAGCTCCAGACACTGTCTCCATTGCCCCCTAACCCTCTCTGTCCAAGGAGGGGACTGGCAGGCTGGCACCCCTCTGCCCTGTGCCTGACACCCACCAGGCCTGACCATGTTCTCCACTTCATTTACCTTATGCTTCGCTCCACTGCCAGACCAGGGCTAGAGGCCAGAACACAGACAGATATGCACCTGCAAGGTATAGCATCCCTTGGGATTAAAGAAGGCAGTTAATTTTGTTTGCGGTCTGACAGGGTGTTTTTAATTTTACCTGCCAGCATAGGTTTGTTCAGGCGCTCTCTCTGGACCTTTGTTCAGTGTGACCTATCATCGCCATATGGTCACAGCCCTTAAGCTCACTACTGATGCACCTGCTGGCATTAAAAGAGTCATGTGTTGATGTTTACTATAAATAAGATACATTAAGCGTTTATTGTGCTGTATATTTTCTGAGCTCTCAAACTGTTTCCCCTTTAAATGTAATTTCACATATTGTAACAGAAAGAACAGCAAATTTGGTAATGACCATTGTTTTTTGTTGGTGTGTTTTTACATGTTTTCTTCTTTTCTCGTATTTGATCACCAAGTTAAACCTGAGGCAATGAAAACTATTGATGGATTTTATACAATAGTTCTAGATCTGAGGACTTAACACAGTGAGCTCATGCATCTTTGGCAATTTAAAATTGGAAGAATAACATTGGGTTTAAAAAGGGCAGCAGTGAAGAGCATGGAATAAGGACCAATCAATGTTGAAAAGCACATTGATACTGGACAATTTCAATTATATATGACACCACTGCATGTACTGTATTTATAAGATGTGTGTCGTGAAGAAGGCTATTTAAGATGAAAGAGCATTTTGGTAATTGACAAGGCAAGCTGTGTCCTGTAGTGGCTGGATTACACTGGCACACTGCGGCAGTTTATATGGAGATATTTTATCATTTTACCAGCATCAATTATATTGAGTACACAGTATTTTTGACACACTGAGGTTCTGTGGTATTGCCATGTCAAGTTCTAAAACAGTATAGATTAAAATTAAATGTGTAAAAAGATTTGATTTTATTACTATTCCTGATTAAATCCATTTTCACATTTATGTATTATATTTTGATATTTTTTTCTTGTGTTCAACCACTGCTGAAGGGACCCAGCTTAGATCCCACAGACCTAAATAGCTTTCGGACAATTTCTAAACTGCCCTTTATAACAAAAATCCTCCATGCTTGACCAACTACTACAGGCACTCAATAACAGCAATATTTTTGAGAAGTTTCAGTCTGAGTTCTGCAAGATGCATAGCATGGAAGCTGCCCCCCTCAGAGTTACAAATGATTTACTGTTGGCTGTAGACTCTGGTGCATGTTCCGTGCTAGTATTGCTTGAACTCAGTGCAGCATTTGACTTTATTGACCATTTTGTCCTTAAAGCCAGACTAAAACAGTGGGTGGGTATCACCGGATCTGCTCTAGACTGGTTTTCCTTGTACCTACACAACAGGACATGCTTTATTTCTGCTGGTGACTTTACCTCACGGATGGCTCTGATCAAAAATGGCATATCACAATGATCAATCTTGGGACCTGTTCTGTTTATCCTGTACATGTTAACCTTGGGACAAATAATCCATCATCACAACATCTCCTTCCATAGCTATGTGGATGATGCACAGCTGTATCTGTCATTTAAAGTTCTGATAACAATAGATTAGCTTCATTACACAACTGGCTATATGACATAAAAACATTTTACAATTTAAATCTAATAAGACAGAAGTCCTTTTCATTGGCCCTGAACACAGCTTGAAACAAATGCAGCCACTCCTTGGCCCCCTTAATCCCAACATAAAATCAATTTTTTTAAAAAATCATGGAAATTATTCTGGAAAGTAATTTGAGTCTAAAACAACATGCTATGAAAGTAATCCAGTCTTTTTTTCTTTTTTTTTTTACCAATTGAGGAATACCTCCAAAATTAGGTCAGTTATGTCCTTTAGTAACACAGAGAAAATTATACGTTCTAATATCCTCCCGTCTTGACTACGGTAATGCTTTGTGGACTTGTGGACACAACTCAAATAGTTCAAAATTCAGCAGCTGCACTATTAATCAAAACAAAGAGATACTCACGCATTACACTAATTCTTGCTTCACTACACTGGCTTCCAGTCTCTTTTGGAATCCATTTTAAAGTGCTCTCAATCACTTATAAGTTCTGAATGGTCTGGGCAAGGAGTATATTACTGAGCTCCTCATACTTTATAATCAAAACAGGCATCTCAGGTCTGCCAGTTTTTCTGCCTTTCTTTAAGTATTCCAGGTTAAAAACTCAGGGCGATTGGGCCTTTGTAATGCTGGCTCCTCAGCTCTGGAATGGCAGAGCTTTTAAATCTTATATATATATATATATATATATATATATATGGTGTCACCAAATGGTATATGAATAACACGCCAGTGTCTCAAGTTATTTTCTGTGTTATCATTATTATTTCTGTGTTGCTTTTTGCATGTCATTTAAAACTGTCTGCATTAAGTTTTTCTCATGTAATTTTAGGCACCAATGTCATATATTGGCATAGTATAAAAAGTCTGCAACTGATGGAGGTTGGGTTGGTGGATGGGTCAAACTACCACTTTTTGATTTAGGAGACCAGGGTTCTTGTCCCGTGTGAAACCAAAAGTTAACACTAGCCAGTTTAATTTAAGTCCTTACATTAAGTTAAGTAAATTTGAAGTTATGTTAGGTAAGTAATGAAAGTTATGTGATGTGCGTAACATAACTCAACTGATTTAAACCCAAACCATGAAGCCTTTTTTCTTAAACCTAACCAAATAGTTTTAATGCCTGAATCTAAGCAAGTCGTTTTAATGCCTAAACTTAACCAAAGTGCGACTATCAGGTCAAATGATAAAAGTAACCTGACTTTGAGTCCCCCTGACGTGGCTTCCTTTGACCTGTGCCTGTGTGTATTGTGTCTCTGATTGTATGAGCTTTGTACCTGACAGTTATGGTGCCTCTCATGTATGAGCTTGTTTGCTTATTTTATTTTATTTATTTATTTATTTATTTTATTTTAGTGTTTTTAGTTTTTAGCGACCTATTCCTTTTGTACAGCACTTTGGTCAATCTGAGTTGTTTTAAAATGTGCTTTATAAATAAAGTTGAGTTGAGTTGAGTAATTTCTTGCATGTGTAAACCTTTTACAATGCGGACAGCATTAAATGAGACATGTAAGGCTTAAAATGCATGAGATGTCCTTAAAAATTGTGTGCTATTCATACGTCATCCCATGAGATCATGTTGGAATGCCCACAAATCTGACTCAGTTCCACCAGTTCTGTCAAGAGGAATGGGCCAAAATTCCGGCAACTATGTGAGAAGCTTGTGGGAGGCTACACAAAATGTTTGACTCAAGTTCAATAATACAAAGGCAATGATACCAAACACAAAGTGTACGCAAACTTCTGACTCACTGGGAATGTGATGAAAGAAAAGAAAGCTAAAATAAATCATTTTCTCTATTATTCTGACATGTCACATTCTTAAAATAAAGTAGTGATCCTAACTAACCTAAAACAAGAATGTTTACATTATTAAATGTCAGGAATTGTAAAAAAAAAATAAAAAAAAATGTTTAAATGTATTTGGCAAAGGTGCATGTAAACTATTAACTTCAACTGTATTCGAGTATTTCCATTAAGTTGTTGCAGGACTGTCAAGAAGACTGCACAGATTACTTCTGGGATCAACATTCATCGCCCATGTATTTTTAAGATGATAAATATACAAGTGTAGGACATATTTTCTGCAATAGTGACCCATGCTGCTTGCTATAGTTGAGATATAAACAGGGGGGGGGGAAGAGGAGAAGAAGAAATTGGATATTTGGAATCGAAAGTTGTTTTCACAACGTTGAAAATACCATTATTTAAAGTCCATAAAAACTTCTCAACTCCTGTGGTGACTTCAGAAAGCAAGTTAATTACAATAAGGCTTAACAAATATCATTACCTGGAATACTGTGTTACATATTGGCACACTGCTATGTTTACTTTTGCATTACCACCACCAACTGGAATAGCAGGAACACGTGCATCACATCTACCTCACATTTATGTGTGCATGTATGAGTCCCCCACAAGCTACAAACAAAGCAGAAACCAGCTCTGAAAAACGTCCATTCAAAGCTAGGAATTAAAATTGGTAAGATCTTATTCATACCAGTGCCATTAGCCATTTGGCTTATTGGTCTGATTCTTTTGTCGACTCCTTTATTGATTCCTGATCAATTTTCAGTGTGGAAAATAATGAGGCATGCACAGGTTTTCAGCTTTAACACAAAATTATAACATAGTATTTACCTTTGGTAACTGATGTGCTGCTCATTTAGAAAGCAGAGGTGCAGAGCATCAAATACATGACATTCCTGGAATGTGGCATTTTTATTTAATTATGTATGTCAGGTATTACATTTTATTTTGAATCAGTAACTGAAATGTATGGGTGTGCAAGTCTGTTTTTTTTTCTGACCCATTGCAAATTCTGTACACTGATGCTCTCAGTCTTTAATTTATGCACTTTCTCTTTAATTGATTTAGTGAGTGTTCATTGTAAATTAGAAGAGTGAGGAAAGACTTGGGGTCATAAAACACCCCAAACAGTTAAAGATGTCCTAACATCATATCACAGTAACATCCTTTGAGAACTCCCCGCAAGGTCAACCATGTAAAGATATTCATCCTCTTAACACAGACGAGCATCCTCATCCTGTCATAGGACATAAACTGTATGCGACATCAAACACATTTCATTTTGCTCGCAGCATAAAAATGGGCTTTCCACATATCACATCATTACTTTCTGTAAATCTGCATTGACAACTCGAAAACACATAAACATGTGCCCAAACACCCACAGTTCATCAAAGTAGAATGCACTCACACACAGTCAAACATACACACTAGCCTCCCCCTCAACCGTTCACACACAGGAGCACAATTAAAAAGACACCGTTACTGGCATGCCTACTGTACCAAAACCCAGCTCCAATACACCTCACTGACTTCCCCACAGTGACACACTGACTCGGGATGCTTAACAAATCACCCTGTGGTTTCTGTGTTCAGTAGCTGTGAGAAACAAATACTTTCCTCAATGTACGGTATGCTATTTTTAATATCCACACCTCTAACAATAAAAGACTCTAGCTCTAGATTAAATGTGGTTCTGTCTCTGTATTTCCCAGGTTAGACTATTTTATATACAGCCTTTTATCGTATCACCTCAAGTAGTACTAAAACATCAGCGTCATGTACACTAGACTAGACGTGAAAATAATACCAGAGGCGTGACAACACAAGTAGTGCCAGTAAAATAATTCCCACCAAGCCTTCTGGCTGTACATGTTTCTAACAGGGGACAACATATGCTAAATTCATTGGTTTCCACCACTGACATAAATAAAGATGGACGACGCATCTCCACTCCTTCCCATTGTACAAAAATTAAGCCAAAATAACTCGGATACGAGCGCTGCCATTTTGCGCTGGTGACATCATTTGGAGCCAGAGTATGCGCAGTAGTGACCGGGCGGTGGAGCCGCGGTATCGAGTTCCCGCCCTTACACCCATTGACTCAATCGTGAGCAGGGCTCAACTGTCAATCATGATGTTTCACCCTGTTTTTATAGCATCAAATAACCAAAAACCAAACCAAACAGAAAAATGAACACTAAGAACTACCTAAAACTATAGAAACCATATTTGGGAAAACTTTATTTGAGGTGTACTTTGAGTTTTTAGTTTGGCCCATGTCCTATCTGATATCATTGAGGGGGAGGAGTTTATGACCTATGCTATATTATTTGGAAACTTAAAAGCATATTGTTGTTTTGACTCCAAAATATTTAAGTTCCCATTACTCGTCAGTCAAGATCATAGTGCTTGCTGCATTTTTAAAAGTTTACTTGGCAGTGGTAAGGACAGCTGTGTTCGATAAAGATTAAGATTCTTCCTCATTAACAGAGCAAACATGGCCATGTCTGAAGTCCATGTTTGAGATTTTTGAAATGAAGAAAGATTACATTTTTTTTCAAAATCACACACAAACTTCATCACCGCTTATAAAGATTTGCCTCCCAACCAGAGAAAGCATGTTGAGGTGAATTTGAGATAACCATTTTAAGTTGTCTGTGCTTGTAATAGTTGCAGTTTTGATGCTATGGTTTTTCAAATCTCATGACTTTTTATCAATTTGGCCGCCAATTTATCATATTGGGACCAGGTCCTATGTGAATGCACTGCTGACACATACTAATTTTTAGCTAGTGAATATAAGTTGATGTCACTGAATAAAGTCCTTTTAGAAATATGTGTTTCATATATCTGTGTTTCATATATGGTCTGAACACAGCAGTTAGTAAGGCAATGCGAAGCCAGTGGATTCATGTCAATGTGTTGACAAAAAAATTACTTTTGAGGCATTTTCAAAAGCAAGTACTCCAGTGCTTTAACTCAAGTAGAAATCTGACTCGTTTGAATTGGAGAAATATTTGAACAAGAGTATCTATAATTAGAGTCAAGTGTATTCTCTACTGTTGTATGTGTAGAGTTAGTCGCTGAAGGGAATCATACACAGAGTAGCTGCATTGTAAAAAATGGGGAGGGGGACAAAATTCACAATCTTTGTTCTGTGAAACATTCAAAGCTCAGCAATGTTACAGTAATATTGGGCAGTTCAAATTTAAAGACCTCATCTTGATCTTTTCTCTGGGTTGAAAAACCTTGTGAGGCATGTTCATGTGCTTTTTTGGTCAAATGTTAAAAACACATGCCAATAAACCACTTATACTAAAATATTTATTCATATTTACCTTACAGTCCAATCATCAGATTTTTGCACAACAAAGATGGTGAAGGGCAATGCACGAGGTAAATTCTCTATTGTTTCTTTTTCTCTTCTTAAGAAAGTTGTTGCTGCATGGTATATGACAGTGAATATCAACCGGCACACCTGGCACACCAAGGCTTCCCAACCAATCCACAGAATATCAGTTAATAAAGAAAATGCATGTATCTGAGAGCATTCACATCTAGTTAGTATTATGGATTTCTTACGATATTTAGGAATCTGTTCACACTCATATAGGCTACGTTATTTTTGTAGAAAAAGGAAATACTAAACAACAATAGACTGATTCGGCCTAAATGTTTTCTGATTATTTTGAAAGTCCGGCACCCATATTGTCCGCTTAGAGAAATTCTGGCCCTTGGACATAAGCAGTTGATGACAGCTGCTATATGATTTTTGATGCAGCCAGCATCTATGTAGTTATCCCGATGGAGCAGTGCAACCCTTAAGCAGCCGAGTAGAAAGGGAACATGGCCAATATGTGTTTATCTCCAATTCTTGAATATCCGACACGGCTTGGTGCTCAAGTGGCGCTTCCCGGTAGTAAAGTCTTAAACCTTGCAGCACTTGAATAAACAATAAGCTCTAATCTGCTGTCCCTCAACATAGCTGGAAGGATTATTTGTTACCCAACCTTTAAATGCTCAAATATGCAAAAAAAAAAAAAGTGAGTACAAGCAGTGACACGGTGTAAAAAAAATTCTAGCTCCAATAAAATTTAGAGCGTTGCAAATTGATAAACGCTGACAGTGAAAGTTTTATAAGCCACTGTGACAGATCAGCTGATGTGATTCCCCCGGCCTGACCCAGTCACTTAAAGAACGCACCTTTCTTGACATGAAATAACAAAAAATTTTGCATTCAAAAAACAAGTTGATGCAGATGGGAATGTGATTCATGACAGAGATGTAAGAACACTAAGAGATTAGGAGCGATGCTCACTTACCCGCCTCACGCTGAGAGCTCAGCTGTGTCATCCTATATAAATTAGACTGTAGCCTATAAGGGCCCAATCTTATCACAACGCAGGGGGTGACAGTGGTGTACTAGTAAAAAAAATCAGGGACTGGACATGTATTTCTGACATCTCTCTTTTTCTGTCATCATCTGTCCAATGTGACATTACTGTAAATTAATTACATTGCCCTGGATCCCTGACTTTTTTGATAGGCTGTCTGCTTATTACATGACCTTTTACTACGGGGGCCAAAGAAGTAGAAAGTCTTAGGTCAGTCTTAGCCACACTTCCAATGTTACAAGGTTTATTTTTAGAACTTAGGTCAGCTCAATTAATTATGAATTATTAACTTAAAAAAAAAAAAATACTGGACATACTGTTGAACCAAATTTGATTCTAAAAGCAGGTGTTTTATGGCCATAAATTGTCACAGTAGAAACGTTATCATCACTAAGACTGTTTTCTGATTCACTCATGTCACTTAAGTAACATCATTTACTAACCTGTGCAGCTTGGTGTCACCAAATGGCATATTGGCATAATCACATGAATGATGAAGCAGTGGTAAGAGTAGCAGTAAATTTTGTGTCTGTGGCAAATTGTGCAACTTCTGATTTAATTCAGTGTTATTCAGAGATATTGTTAAGTAAATGTTGTATGCTTAAAGTTTTGAATTTCTGTTCTTCTCATTTGTAATGGTGTACCTGCTATATTCTCAGCTTATTTTGACTGTATTTTGGCCTTGCTGTCAGCCGGCTTTTGCCATAGTTACGCTCCACTTCTGCTTTTTAATTGGATGTATTCAGACTATATTTTTTCTACTGTGTTTTGAACGCCTTTTTTTGTCAGCAATAATTTTTGTTTTTTGAAAGGAAAAACAAGAGAATATTTAGAAAAATCAAAGAAGCAATCCTGGCATAACGAGAAGACACCACAAATGTCAATACCACCGACTTAACAAATGTAAGCAAAACCACCTCAACCACCAAAATGCAAAATACTGAATAAATCTGCAATAAAACTGATTAAAAGATGTTGTCATACTGTATATGAACAATGACGGGCATCACTATATTACTTGCCTTATACCAAACTAACCAGGCTGTTTGCCACTGGGGAAATGGCCCTGTTTTACAATACAGTGCAACAGTGAACAATTAACATGCATGTCATGTTCTATTTCAAAGTATGAGCTATGGCTCATAAAAAATTATCCAAGAACCTCTTCCGAGTGTCAGCAGAGACTCCTTGATTTCCCTATCTCTGTTCCTCTCAATGTTTCGGTATCCTACATGTGTGTGACAGAACTGTAACAGAGATCTTGGGAGCAGTTGAACGGGGCTGTATGAACATGTGTCAGAGGAATCTCTAATGGGAACACCATGTTCCTAATATAAAGTCCATCTGCAGCCTGCACGATGAATAACAACAGTTCTTTGCAATATTAACTCCTCCCTGCTCCCCCATTTTAATGATTATGCCTTTGTCCTTTGTGGTAAAAAAAAGTCCTGTAGGAAACATTCCATTACTGTGTTACGGGGGCGTGGGGGGCAGCTGCAGAGCATAAGGCTGGCTTCTCCTGTCACATCAGCTCTTTATTATTCATTAGGATCTCTTTCTTTTCCCTGCGTAAAAGGACCTTGATAAGCTATGTTTATTCATACACTAACCTTTTTAAATATTTCCAAGAGCTCTCCATCAAAGAGCTACCTGGCATACCTAATACCTAATCTTTGTTTCATTATTCAGTCCTCATGCACGCACTTCTCACTTAGGATGCAATACATGAATTGCACCTCCATACTTCACACTCTTTCCTATCTCCCTTTGTCTCTGTCCCTGTCCCTCACTTGCACTATCATTTCATTATTTATGTTTTCATTTAAGGCTTTTCTCTTTTTTTTGTCTTTTTTTAATATAATGTATTAGTTCTTCCTGCTGTCCTTCTCCTCCCCCTCCGGTCTGCCCACTTTCACTCTGGCTTTCTCTCATTCAGAAGTCCTTGCCTCTGCAGACTAATCCCTCAGGGAAGCCTACTGATTAGTGCAGTCATTTTACCACTCGCTCTTCACCTCCAGCTCACCTGCCCTCAACTGTATTTTTTAATTATTTAAATTATTTATTGTACTGAGGTTATTGTCACAGTATGTACTGCTCTATAAAATAATTTTAAAAAATAGAGCATGTGTGACAGGAATACAGGAAATACCACAAAACGGGCAAATCAGGCCCTTGAAATGAAATGAAGTTTAATAGTTAGGCCTGGGAATCATTTAAAATACTTTAAAATACCGAAATAGTGAAATACAATACTGGTGAGCACCACTAATACTTGTACAGTTTGGTATCACTTAGCAGTGACTCTATTAATTTGCTTACAGTATAAGGATAAGTTGCCTATCTTGACATTTTTTCCTTTCTTTGTTTTGTATTTACAATTTGACATTTTGGAAAATGAGCTTTGTTGCTTTCTTGACAATAGGTGGATGAGAAGATTGATAACACTCTCATATCTGTACACTGTGGTATATGAAGCTATTGCCAGCGGCTGGTTAGCTCGGTGTAGCATAAACACATGGAAACAAGGGAAGAAAGCTATCTTTGCTAAGTCTGAAGGCAAGAAAACACAGCTAGATGCATTTCTAAAGCTTACTAATTAATGCATTATATCTTGTTTGTTTAATCTGAACAAAAAAGTATGTCAAATGTTGTATGCCAAAAATACCAGGATGTCCTACTTCATATTTTGCAGTATGCAAATCAGCATGCTTTTCAGCACAGTATAGGATCGCATTCCTCTCAGCAGCGTAAGATACCTCACATCGACTGTGGGGCCGAGAGAGCACAGACAGATGGCAACTCATTGACAGGTGAAGTGAAAGGCCTACATATTTTTTGCCCTCAATTGTATAATTAATACAATAATATATGACTGACTGCAACAGATGTATAAGCAAGAGGATCAAAGTTCAAGGCGCAATGTTGTGACGGAGAAATATGTCCCATTTGTGGGGATACTGCATGTAATGGTACACTGCATGAGCCACTGAAGCATTATGGTTTGAAACGCAGTCACAGGATTTAAAGGTAGCATACCAGAGTAACCACCAACTGCTGCTCACTATACTGTCAGCTGTAAGTTACTTATCTTGAGCTGTGTAATTTGGTTGTAGCTATAGTGACTGTTAGCCTTGTTAGCAGCGGAGCTAGTTGGCCTTTTGCTCAGTCTTCCTAGATTGCGACCTTGGATCAAGGGAGGAGCTACCGCAGGCAACATGGCTCAGCTCAACCGGGCTCCGCAGCCTGAACAGGGCTGGAAACCAAACAGCTGGAGACCAGTGGAGCCAAGTTTGATGAAAGGAGATACAGTACAGAGGTAGACTATGACTTCAAAGATGACAAGACACAGCAGACGGGGACTGGAGAAACAGTAGGACAGCGGGTTAGCGTCAGGCCTTTAGCAGCAACCGAATACGGCATGTAGAGATGGAATATTTTCACACCTTAATGTGTGAATTGAGAATTTACTTCAACCATACCAGAGGTGATTGTGGAAATACAAACCAGGATAGGGTGACCAGATGTCCTGAAAAATTCGGGACAGTCCCAAATTACAAGCCGTTGTCCCGCAATCCTGTCCTAATTGTCCCGAAAATTAGACTAAACCAGAGTTTTGATTAGTTATAGCCTAATAAAACATGAAATAC
>JBBPCS010000130.1:14258450-14276909 GCA_037974645.1 Hollardia meadi
CTACTTTAAAGGACTGTGGTACATAGCCTGTTAGCAGAGACTTATTGATCATATCTAGAATAGTAGTGCTAACTAGGTGTAAAACTTCTTTAAGTAGCTTAGTTGGCATGGGGTCTAAGAAACATGTAGTCGGTCTAGATGAAGAAATTGTTGAAGATAGTTGCTGAAGGCCAATAGGAGAAAAGCAGTCTAGATATATATCTGGTCTTATAGCTGTTTCCAAGGTTCCTGTGTTTAAAGATAAATTGGTACCAGTTGAGGGCAGAAGGTGATGAAATTTGTCTCTATTAAGTATAATTTTATCAGTAAAAAAAGCTCATAAAGTCGTTACTACTAAGACTACTACTAATCAGTCTTCTTACATTAAGAGATGGCCATTTAAGTGCATCATACATAATACAGTGAGGAGTGAGAAAAGGACATCGAAGGACAAATCTGCCAAGTCTAATATATGCTGTGTTAAGCAGAGCAAGATCAAACTTTAATGCATTTCGATCAACAACATCACAATAATATAAAATTGGAAATAGCAGTTGGGAGGCAGGTTTTTTACAAACATTGAGTGTAAAGCAATTTCTGGACCAATGCAAAAGATTGACTTTACCTAAACAGTTTATTATATGTAAGCCATTCTTATAAGATATTGTAATCAGACTGAAGTGAAGCTTGATTTTTATGGTAAATCAGGTTTAGAGGTTTATATGACTGTGTCATCAGCATAAAGTTGCACACAACAGTGGTTGAAAATAGATAGTAAATTATTCAAAGTAGAGTAAAGTGGAAAAGATAAGTGGTCCCAATATAGAACCCTGGGGCACACCTCTGCATTGAATCAAAAGATCAGATTTATTCCCATGTCGGTAAACATATTGTTTTCTGTTATGAACGTATTAATTGAACCACAAAATGGTATTATCAGAGAGGAAATGGCATTATCTAAAAGCAGATAGTGATCAACAAAATCAAAAGCTTTAGTTAAATCAATCAAAATTGCACCTGTGAGTTCATCATTATCTGCAGCAGAGAACAAATCAGTAGTAAATTTAAATTTAAAATGGTTAAGAAGTCAGACTGAAGATAATGTTGATTATAAATTAATTTTTCAAAGACTTTAGCAATAGAACATATAATGGATATAGGTCTATAATTGTTAAGATCCAGTACATCGCCTCCTTTATGGAGTGGAGTGATGTGTGCACATTTCCAAATAGTTGTGTTCTGAAAATAAATTTGATTTTTTTTTTTTTTTTTTTGTTACAAAAGATAGACAGGGAAAAAAAGGAAAGTCTAATGAAGAGAGAGAGGGCAATAGAAAAACTGATGGGTGCCATATAAATTATGCTGCAGTGGGCATTCATGACCATTTCTGTGCAACTATGCAATATCTCTCTGTGTGTGTCCTCCCTCTCCATCTGTCTCTTTCTCTTCTCTCTGTCCATCTGTCTTTCCTTCTCTCCTTCCTTCCTGTCTGTTCCCCTGTAACCCCTCCTTGTGCCCCAACACACACACACACTCACACACACACACACACACACACACACATGCTCTGCCTTATCTGTGTTCCCAGACAAGGCTCCCTGTATGAGCTGTCATTATAACCACTTTGAATAGCCTAGCTTCATGGCGAATGAAGAGAGACATGCTGTGCCCAATCACACAACACTTTCTTCCTGTCCAATAGATGCATGTCATATTTCATTCTGGACAAGGTAATATGTATTGAAGGATTTGACTCCAAAATCCTTGATTGACTGAACATAGCTCAGAGAGGTTTTTTTTTATGATAAGTGCTCCCAGACAGGGCTGCTGTTCGACTTCGGCGGCTTTGAGCAAGAAGCCTTCCTTGAACCCAAAAGGCTCAATTATTTCTCTGCCTGCTAAGAGTGCGATCAGACCTGCAGCTTAACTGAGTACTTCAGAAACTGTGGTTTGTTACAGGATACCTCACAGTAATTTATATGAGGAGATGTTTAATGAATCATGGATCACATGGCAAACACAAACACTGTCACTTAAACCAACAACAGTGTGATAAGAATACATCCAAAACACATATTCACTACTGGAGACCAGGATCAAGAGGAAACAAATAAGTGTGAAATCTTCTGTTGTTTGCAGTCCTGGTCTAGCATTATGAAAGAACAGAAAAAGAAAATTACAAAAGCAAATATAAATACTGTGAAAAATATCCTTCAAATACTATAGTAAACCAATAAAGAATTATACTGCTGCTAAATTGTTAAATTTTAACTCCATAAATTAGAACATTAACAGAGTTGTCAACACATCCTCTGGTTGCAAGTAAGTCATAGGTCATTTACTACAAGTTTTAAGTATGTCTATACTCAAAGTTTAATAAATCTGTATATTTTATAAGAACTGTCTGCCTCTGTAGTTTGATGAGTAACAGGCATTAAAATACTATTCAAATACCATTGTCTGCTAAAGATATTTATGTATGCAGCATTTCTTGTTTATTCTTAAAAGCAAAAGAATGCCAGGAAGCCTGAAACTTAAAACAAACAAGAAAAGCTTTAACATTTGAAAGGTGTCAAATAGCATAAAGAAATTCTCATCTTATTGTTTGTAATGTGAAGTTGGAGGTGTAAGTCTTACTGTATCTCACATTTAAAAAAAGATGCAGTTAATCTATTCAGCACACTTGTAGTAGCAATGGGAATGTATCCTTGGTTTAGATATGTCCAACTGACCTTGAACGTAGTTGAATTTGTGTCTATGACAACAAATGCTCAGGTATAAAAAAAAATGCTGGGTATAAAAGCTCAGGTATATATACCGTATACTGTATATCTGCAGACCCAGTAGATCTTTTTCACAGCAGATATTTTGAGTTTTCATGGCAGGTAAAGCTCAGGTAAAACAAATTTCATTAACGATGGCTCAGTATCAAGCACCCCAGTTAGTCACGGCCGTTAACCAGCAAGCACATGCATACCAGGACCCTGGAACAAGCTCACCGAAATGGAATACAATCATCTTTAATGTTATTATTTACACCTGTGTTTTTCCTGCTATGACAGGTCAAAATGACTGCAGTGAAAAAGGTATATAGCAGATGAGTGAAAACAAAAGCAATTACAGCAACTAACAAAATGAAAGCATTAAAATACATTTTGACATTGTAATTCCAGGTCAAAACTATGTAATGCAACTCTCAAATTTAGAGTTTCTCCAGTCATATCCAGTCCAGAAAAATGGTGAAATAACTGGATTCCAAGTCCCATACTTCAGGTCCTCATGTTAGCAAATGAACGATTTACACCTAGCTGTGTGGTAATTAGATCCAACCAGTAAGGGGTATGGGGACTGGTAAATTAAAACTATACATAAATTATAATTAAATGTGCATGAGTAAAAGATTGATTGTAAAGGATATACAGTGTTTCACAGTTTCAAAGTTTCTCCTAACTCAGCAACCTACAATATCGGGAGTCAGGAGACTTTCTTCGCTAGCGGAATAGAAATAGCTTATATTGGTTACTGTTTACTGTAATTGTAAAACTTGACATGTTTACCATCAGTAAAATGTTGTCGTCTTCCATAAATTTGTGAAACAGTGAAATCATTTAGAACAATGTGTTCAAACACTTATATGCTAAATGTGGGCTTAAGATGCACTTGGAGTTCCCAACAAGACGGTACAACGAGTCTACGCAGCAAACAAACTGACACTTTTTACAAGGTAAGATACAACCTAATGTATTGCATTTAACTGCCAAATTTACAAGAAGGCACAAACGATTAAGAGTTTGCCACGGCTGTTCCGCAAAGTTTTTAAAGTTTAACCTCAACAGCTGTCAACATCATATCATTTTTCAAGGTAGTCTAGAGATATTGTGGCTAATAATTTCAATGGTTAAATCAGTTGAAACAGACTGTGTTCGCAAACATCTGCTCCTAATCTTGGCAGAGCCCAAACACATACTTAGCAATATAGTGAACCAAATGGAAATCAGAAAGGGTGTTTCATGTGTAAAAGAATCCATTTTGCCTATTGTTGTGGCTTCTTCTTGTTTTGCAGAGGACAGTCGGCGGTTCCTCAATATGGCCCAAGACAGATTTGTGTACATTTCTGTACATATGTGGCTCAGACCACCTCCAAATCTGATCTGAGTGATAGGATCAGAATACATACTCAGTGCATCTTAGAAGCATTCACACCTGTCCTTCGCTGTCCAATTGCGATCAGATCACCCAAAATGCATGTTAATGCCAGGGGTAAACAGGGCCTCATGCTATTAGTTGTAAACTGTGGTTACTCACTCATTGAGGACACTGGGCGGGTGCGGTCAATACTTGTCTAATCGCATGTTTGAATGCAAATTAGGGTTGGTGCTTATTCAGAGGTGTACTTGCCTGTAAATTAGTTTGCTCAGTGCTGGCAGTGCACCTTATCTAATTGCAAGTGTTAATGCTAATTAAGTTCAAATGAAGTTCAGTCCTGATGGTGTGTATTTTCAGTTAAGTGGTCGGCACACGCCTGTATTCAGCATGATGAATATGAATATGGCTGAGCTTGTAAGGGTAATTGATCTAACCTGTTTTGGCTCAGTTAAAACAAACTAACCCTAACCCTGAAAGAAAACAGACCAAGCACAGTATTTTGTGCTACTAGATTTGATATTAGCCTGATATATAAACTAAAATACTGATACATTTAAATGTATTTATTTGGAAGATGATTTTGTTGAAAATGATGTGCAAATGAAGCCACAGTAGATCAAAGAGAAGTCTTTCAGAATAAGTGCCTCAGTCACATGTTCCAAAAGACACAGGTGCCACCAGCCTCTAGCAGGTGCATACAGTAAGTAAAATACAAGTGCCTAGCAAATTACTTTTTTCTTTTTTTTTGGGACAAAAAGCAAGGGAAGGATAGAGAGAGGAAGATCATATTATGTGAGAGAGTACTTTCAGAAGAGCACTTCAAGTGATTCTTTGAAGACATAAAGGGATTTTGTGACTGAATTAAATTTGGTGATACAACTAGCAAAGGGCAACACATAAGAGTTTGTATTGAGATTTGCAGTGGAACTAGTTCTTTTGCAAATTGTAATGAACGAGAAGACTCATAAACCTGAGTGATGGACTTGAAGTAGGTGGTTGCTGTGCAAGTGGCCACTTGGTAGGGGAGCATTAGTGACTTGAACCTAACGCAAGCAGCAACAGAGAGCCAGCGGAGAGGAATGAAAGTGGAGTGATATAAGCTGTTGTGGCTAGTTGAAGACCAAACATGCTGCTTTTGCAGACGTCTAATAAATCTTGCTAATTCATAATAAGCAGTATAAGCGATGTTCAAATTTATGAATTCATAAATAACTGTGGTAGCATATGCATTTCAGCTTGAGAGATTAAGAGGTAAAAGAAATGGTAATATTGCCACACAAGATGGTATTTCCTCCATCCTGTCTCTATTCCTAACATGCAGTCAATTTGCACTCTAATAACACAATTATTATTAGCAATAACAGCCTAGCTTGTCTTTTGAGAGGCTTGTGTAAATTTAGATTATACTCTCCTCAGCACTGATGAAAGTATGTCATGTTCTTTGGTATTTTAATTGATAATGATCAGTGTGATGATAATAATTTGGGATGCATAATCTCTTGGACATCTATTCTTGTGATCTTTACGCCCATAGCCACTAAGATACTCCACTCCACCCCATGCAGTTGGCGAAGACTCTCCTTGAAAGAGACTGATGCTGCATTCCAAATCACATGCTTTTTCTTTTTTCTTTCCTTTATATACTGCAGCTGCTCGTATACAAAGTACATAATGTAGAATGCACTAGACCTATGTATTCAATGGGGACATACTTCTTGATGATTACATGCCTTGAACTTTGACCCTCTTGCCCATACATCCATTGCAGTCTGTATATTAATGTAGTAATTATACACATAAGTCACAAAACATGTAGTGCTTGTTCAAATGTGCTGTCATCTGTTATTCTGGATTCTGTCATCTGTCAATGCTCTGTCATCCGCCATCTGTACATTTTTATTGCAGATTATATATGACCCGCCACCTTCCAAACCTATAGAGAATGAGTCTGTGATACTAAAAAGACTGATAGTTGGGGTATCTTTTTTAGGTAACTAAGGGCTAAGTGACTTTGTTAGCATGAATCAATAGTCCCTCCATGTAATCTGACTGACCTCAAAAAATGCAAAGTAATTAGCAAATGCAAATTAGTTGTGTGTGAATGTAATTTTTGGGGGGCATGGTTGACAATTGGGTTAGGTAAAGGGGAAATCGTAACACAACACACAATCTATTTGGATTGAATTGTTTGTTAATTGGTGTTAATGGGCACTGAAACTAATTAGATGGTATAAATCACAAATTCACGTACAAGGATTACTTTTCCATACCAAATCCATAATTATCAAAGATTATACAAATAATTGCTAGGTTTCATGTCATTGTAAAAACACTGTAAAAACATTGATTTGTACCAATTTGAGGAAAGATTAAAGAAAGGAAAGAATTCTTTAAATCATCTACGAGATCAATTCTGGGGCCTTGAAGTTAAAGTTGATCTGCTAAACGAGGTTTTAAAATGCAACAGTTGC
Source organism: Hollardia meadi (assembly GCA_037974645.1). NCBI lineage: Eukaryota > Metazoa > Chordata > Actinopteri > Tetraodontiformes > Triacanthodidae > Hollardia > Hollardia meadi. Next base: position 14,265,047 of record JBBPCS010000130.1, read on the forward strand.
ATCTTGATATGATTTTAATTGTGTCTATTAATGAATAAGTTTGATTGCCTTTTTAGTACCATTTTATAAAACAAATTAATGCAAATTGAATTCCATTTTTGTTAATGTCTAAATAATAATAATTTAAATGAATAATTAAATAATTATTAATAATTGAATAATTATAATGTAATGTTTTGTGTTTAATTATGTTTAATGTAGTATTGATCTAATTGATAGACTAGTCTGTTTTGGCACTATAGGAAGAGAGAGGAAAGTAAAAGTAGGCCTGTATCATCACCTTAACACTAATTGACACTTATAGTGTGTGTGTGTGCGCGCGCAAGCCATTGGTTGGAGGCAGGTGTGTCTGGGTGACGCTCATATTTATGTGTTGCTCTGAGTGCAGGCCAGGGTCTGCTTCAGGCACACTGACTGTTCAAGGTGATCTCATGGGATGGCATATGAATAGCACGCCACTTTTAAGGCCATTTCATGAGTCATTTCACGAGTTTGAGAGATGCAGGAAACGAATATGTAAGATGACCTACGGTCGCAGTTTGGTTAGGTTTAGGCAACAACACGACTTGGTTGGGTTTAAGAAGAAAAACATGGTGGTTTGGGTTAAAATCAGTTCTGTCAGGACCACTATAGTCAAAGACACTAAGATTCCCATTTGTATAAAGTTATATTTGGGGTTATGGCTCTGTTCTGGGAGCTCCCTGCCCTTCCACGTGTCTACGTGGAAAGCCTAGAGCAGGGAAATAGGGAGGAGCCATCAGTTGATGTGGGCTGGCTTTCAGATCAGCTGATCTAGCTGAGATTTCTTCTGTGGCCTGCCAGAGCTAACGCAATGTTCGATTTTAGTTATGTTACGTACGTCACGTACGTTACTTATGTGACGTAAGTTCAAAACATTACGTAATGTAATTTATGGACAAGAATTAACAACAGTCAATATCAACTTTCAATTTCACACGGGACGTGAACTCCGGTCTCCTGGGTCAAGGTCCGCTGCTTGTTTGACCCATCCACCATCCCAACCTCCTCCAACTGTGGATTTTCTCGTGATTTATACATTCTTCTACATTTCTCTATCGCGTTGGCGTCTAAAAATTCACAAGAAAAGCCTAATGTGGATGCCATTAAATGACACGCGAAAAGCAAAACATGCATTTGACAATATGCAAAATGACTGAAGACACTGGCATGTTATTGATATGCCATTTGGTGAGACTAGGCTGAACTGTTTCCTCTCTTTCAAAATACTGTAGTTTAGTATTAGAGTATCACCACAAGTCCCAGACATGTCTCTTATTTGATCATATTCAATATCAAACAATAAATCAAGCTTAATCACCTTTTTCCTGATGTGGTGTTTGCTCCTTGATGAGACTACTACTACAGAGCACTGCAGTGGGTGTTATATAAGCCAAATTCAAAGAAACATTGGGTATCAGAGTCATGCAGCAGGTGGTAATGATTGGCAACTTGTTTTCTATCTGCGAATGTTTGGCCGTTTTATTTTCTGTGTATTAAGCAGCAGAACTCAAACAAGGCTGTAAAGACCAAAACCATTTTGAAAACAAGCCAAGACAAGCAAACCCTGTGGCTGTGAATGTTTCCAGGCAACGTTCGGTTAAAAAAAAAAAAAAAAAAACTAAATGTCTCTTAACAAATGTGGCACTGGCAGCGATGCTGTAAGCACAGCAGGTGACACATATAGCATCCATTCAAAGCCAGGTCGTTTCTGGTTTTGTACTCTGAAGTAAAAGATTCATATGTCTGTGCCAATGACGCACAAAGCATATAACTGATAGGAATTTTAATCAATGCAGGCCATCTGAGGCTGTGGAGGCTATTCTGTAATTTTAGAATGATGCCGTGCTTATTATATGGAATGTAGACTGCAGTGTGAGAAGTACATCGACCACGACAACTCTTAAACTTTTAGTGTAAAATGTGCTCATCTTTTCTTCCAGGCCTTATTCGCTGATGCAGTTGCTCTAAAATCATTACAGGGCTTTCGTTTTTTAACTTTGATTTTGTACTTGTGTTGTTTTTTCTTGTGCCTCTGACTGCAAGTCAAGTTTCCCTGCATGGGATTATGAAATGACTGAACTGTTTCATAACAAGACTCCTGTAGTGTCATTTGCTCTGCTGAAGCCACTGCCCAAAAGAAAATGTCCTAATGTAGGAGAGTGAGTCTAGTCTATTTCACTAATCCCTTCTGACGAAGTCAACGAATCATTTTGTGAATTTGGAAACCCTTACTTTTTACAGGTCTGTGATTTTATAAATCATTTCCTGGGACATTTTTCCTAAAAGCACTATGTCATTTAGTCAGTGCACAGAAGGTCAGCTTAACATGCCAAGATGAAAGTGAGAAAATGTCAGTGTGGAAGTTTGCTATGATAAATGAATAACTAGGAAATTAATGAAGGAAATTCCTGTGTCCGTTGAAATTGGTAAAAAAAAAAAAAAAGAGTTCCTTACAGAAAACTAAACAAAAAAATTATTTGAAAATTCGTTGTTAAAAATTAAATCAAATTTACTGTTATTCCCTCTATCTGGGATTTATAAGCATGTTTATAACACACTACATGTAGTTGTTGGCAGATATACTGTAAGTGTTTATTACTTCTCTTGTAGACACCCATGAGTGGAGTATAAACAGATACAAAGACAATAAAGTAAAGTAAAATTGCAGTTGTAATAAAATATAGGAAATAAAATATGCATTCATAGGAAAAGTTATAATTGTTGACAAATACACTTAAAAATGTCCTTTTAGCTATACAACCACATTAGAGTGTGACAAGACACGTTTGTATACTGCTTATACTAACTGCTGAAAAGGAGGATTTAAAGTAAAGTGTTATCCCTATAAATGAACCTCCTGCTTGATGCCCAGGACACAAATAATTGAATTAATTATTTACAACCCTTTTTTGTCTTGTTTTGCAAACTAATTTTGTAACGTTTCAAATAATGTTAAGACGACGAGACCTTTATTTCCCTATAAACATCCAATGAAGTGTAAAATGCAGCTACATTACTTTATCAATGTACTGTTTTAAGGCCAATACTGGCATTTAGAAACAAGGTCAGCTCAGTGACTGAACACATAACCATGCAGGACATGAGAATACAAAGTAGCCAATGATCATTGCCCTGGATGCTTGAATTTCCTAATGGGTCATTCATCAGTTTTAATTTGCTAAGCTAATCTTCCCATTTAGTTCTGTTAGGGAAAAAAAAAATTAAGCTCACCAATTCACGCTGATGAATGAACCCATTATCAACATAATGTGTAAATTGAGAGGTCAAATTAAGGTAGCAGCTTGGGAAACCAGGACCCTCCCATAAAGTATAAGTGTCAACACTTAGACCATGACCTCTCATCTCCATCAGTAGTTACTAATTGAGACCAAACCAAATTAAGACCAAAACTTATTAATAAAGGTCAGGTAGAGCATTGTTTCACAGAAAAAAAGCATTTCATACTTGAAGCCCCTATTGGATTAATATTCCAGGGGGGAGGTAGAAAATGTAAGTGTTCCTCAACCTGATGGCTTTTTAGCTACTGCCGCTGTAGGGGAGGGTGTGAAGAGAGTTGTTCAGCTGTTTCCAATCTGCAACCACCCTGCTAGTTGCCAATAAATCCTACACTCTGGACCTTTAAGACGGACCCTGATGTGTTTTCCGGTTAGTGTGGTTCGTTTGAACGTTTCAAATTACTATAAAATCCATCAGCTGAGTGTGAACAGTATAGGAAGCTATCTAATCGATCTGTACAAAACTACTGCTTTTATCCTACTCACTGTACTTGACAGTTCATTAACGCCATTTTAAAAAATCAGTGACAGCGACCCCACAATAATAAGCCCTCCAATAGTGTACAAGATGCCTCCTTTTCACCCTCTCTCTACCTGACATTATTTGTGGTTGTATGTTTATAACAAGTTCATTCTTTTTTAGCCCTGACAGCAAAGGACATAAATATAAATATCAGAAGCATTAAAGTGTTGCATAAACCTCTGGAAAAATTCCTTTTCTGCAAGATTTAACCTGTTGCTACAGTAACTTGATTAGATTAGCTATATTAAAATAAATCAAAATTAACTTGTTTTAATTACAGATCTGTTGTGGATTTATGAGTTGATCAGACAATTTTATAAACATATTGTACTTAGTGAACTTTGCTAGGACTTGTTATAATGATGGTAAGATTCATATATTCTGGATTTCACACTTACTTAGCACTTACTAGTATACGCTTCTTTATTACTTTACCTGCAGGATTAAGAAAAAAAAATGTTAGAAACACTGAATATTATTTGATCGATTCCACCGCCGTCTGAATTCAAAATAATGTAGAGTTGTGTGTCTTAGTGCTCAAAATAGTCCCTTCCTTTCGTGTCATAAACGTTTTTTGTTCATGTAATAGTGATTTCTGTGCCACTCAGAAATGAACACTGGTCCCATCCTTGACATTCCGTTGAAAATTGATTGGCTCCAACACTGAAGGGAGGTCTAGAGACTGGCGGGGGAAAAAATCTCACATACTGTATGTACAAATTGGATTAAAGACCCTGCAGACCCACACAGCTGTTCTCCAGAGATTCTGGCTGATTAGACTTCTGTTCTGGTTGAAGTTGGCTGACCTACTGAACGCTGCAAATTACGTGAGGTGACCAAAGAACTAAAAAGTACCCAGGTACACAAAATGGTGGCACAGTGAAATTCAATTGTGTGTGTGTCTTTATGAAACAGGTGGATATCACAAAAAATATTAAGTGAAAATAGTAAATAATTTTTTTTAGCAATTCAGTAGCAATAAACAATGAGTCTAAACCAACAAAAATTAATCAGCATCATTTCAGCCATTTTTCAAGCAAAATTTGACTTTCGAAAATAAGAGGATTTAAAGGATTTTTTTGACATATGATAGGAAAAACTAAATATCTTTGGGTTTTGGAATTTTAATTATATTGGGCACTTCTAACAATTGTCTGACATTTTACAAACAAAACAATAGAGACAAAATAATCACCTCCTTCAATCTGGACTGTCATGTTTTCACAAATCCCTCTCAGCACTGCCATGATGGTTTTCAAATGCGTGTCAAAATTTGGCAAATTTGAAAGGTGAAGCACAGCACTGCGTCCACAAGCGAAATGTCTGATTGTGTTGATTTTATGGAATTGAACTGATATTCGGCCAAACTTTGTTAGTCATAAATGTTGGTATGTTTCTGTGAATGATGTAAGTTGCCCTGCACCAACAGGTTCAACAGCGTAAACCGGTGAGTGTGGGAAATGTCAATCAAACAAAGTCTGTGGACTCCTACACATGCTGAGAAGACATTTAATTAGGCAAGATAAGTAAAATCAACTGTGTAGGTGAAGCATGGGTGTGTGCAGGCCTTAAAATCACTGATCAGTGCATGGAATATTATGCTATAATATTACTGGCTTTTATATATAAATATAAATATATAATATATATAATAACATTTCAGCCAGGACCACTATAGTCAAAGAAACTGCAGTAAGTTATATTTGGTGGGATTGTTCTGTTGTGGGACATCCCTGCCCTCACAAGTGTATACATGGAAGGCCTAAAGCAGGGAGAGCACACCTCCCTGCCCTTTTATGTGCCTATATGGAAAGGCTAAGGCAGGGAGAGCAGCAGCTGTACCCCACTAGGGTACAGAACAGAGAAGGCATCAATGACAACAGAATTGACATTGATTTAGTCAGACACAGCATAAAAAGGAGGAGCTGGGGTGGAGGTGGGCTGCAAACCGGTTTGCAGAGAAAGCAGGAAGAGTAGGCAGGTCAAAGCAGCTTAAATAGCGTACCCTGTATAAGATTCGCCATTTGGATGCATAGAAGGGAATCAGCTGAGCCACCAGCTGATGTGGGCTGTCTTCAAGATCAACTGATTTAGCTGGAATTGTTAGCTGAGCTTGACTTGCGTGGCCTGCCTGAACTAAAGCTATGCTTAATTAATAATTGCCGCATCCCATTTTGGTGTACCAGTTCCGCATGCCTGACATTGTGCATGTTTACCCACTGGTACGGCTCACTGGGACAAATACTGGACATGGAACAAAGACAGTTACACCTGTGTTTTTCCTGCCATGACAAATCCAAATGTATATTGTGAGCAAAGTCTGTTGTATCATTCTGCCATCAAGGACTTCAATCTTGTCATGATGGGTGTTGGTAAGTTACTTTAGGTTGTAATACAATTATTTTAAACTAATGTCTTGGTTCAGAAAATTAAATTGTTTTTTTTTTTTAAATACATTTTAGGGAGGATAATTTGATGGGAAGACCGGGTGCTTCTCGTCATGCAATCAAATTAAGATTCAGCCTGTCAGCATTTATTTTGCGAGAATAATCAGCTTGCTGTAGGCTACATTATCTTGTGACTAATGACTATGCTCTTGCTATGGCTTCCCATCATGGTTAGTAGTGTAGATTATTTGTTATGTGAAATGAGTTTATATATTGATGCATAAATATGCTGTGTAAGCCACAAACTGTGGGATACCGGTTGTGCCACTTAATGCTAAGTCTTGGTATGTGACAGCAGTGGTAATACATGACTATATCAACTGCTTTAATCTCACTGTTCAAAATCAGAACTTTTGTTATTCTTAAAAACACAACTTACACTGAGACTGTGAATACATTTCTTCAACATCATCCATTGCAATCAAACTAATTGATCATCGTTTTTAGTCCCCAACTTATTTACAAGCCACCATGTGTGTACAAAAACCGAAAAGTTACATGATTATACTTTTTTGTATCCCTGACAAAAGTTGTGTGGTAAAATATTTTTCTCACTCACAATATTTTTTCTAACTTTAAAAAAATGAATTATTTGTTTTTATTTGTGCCTCTAGCCTCCCTGAGGTCCCAAACATGATGAATAATGCAGACATGCAGAAGAAAGTACAAACTAATTAAAATATAAATATATGCAAGCAAGCTAAGCAGGTACATAAACGAGAGCAATTCAGGAAAAGATAAAATGAAACAGAAAAAAACAAAACAACAACAAAAAAAACTTAACAGATATAAAGTGAAAAAAAATAATAATCAGGCATATGGGGTATGTCCTTATCCTGTTATTTGGGAAGGTGTTTCTTTACATTTATATTTTTTATATTTATTTATTGACTAAAACACAAATGTTTGTAATAATTTTGCACTTGAGCCATAAGCGACAGAACACCTTAAAATTGCCTAAACGGTATAGAGTAAGCCCAGTCTTATCCCAGCTAAAGCCAGTGAGCGACTGTAGATAAGCAGTAAAATTGAATATACTCTGCCACGTGCACAGTGGAAAATAGGCTATAGGCTTCACGCATCATGAACCTCAGCTTATACATCATCTCTATGAAGTCAATATGTCATTGGAACATTTCCCAGGTACATATTCCATTAAAAGAGGCTAACAGAGAGACTAGTTCTTCTGCAAATGACTAAAAATAGAACACCATTGTCTCACCTTGTTTGAACCGAGGTATTTGTCATCTGACTAAACGACTGGTGCATATCAGTACTTTTTCAAATGTTGCACCTGCAAAACGACACTGATAAAATAAGGTCATCATGTTTTCTGAAGTGTCGTCTCCATCTTCCCACCAGAGCTTTCATTCTCAGAACCTCACACGAGTAAACAATGTGAACCTTTTTTGCAATGACCCGAATCCAGCACAACAAAAGACACTTCCATTGCTTGCTTGTTCAGGTTGGGCTATTGATCCTGACAAACAACCCATCCAGGGTGAGTCATTCAACACAACTCCTCTTGTTTCCTTTCCAAGTTACCTATATCAACAGATCCCTCTTTTGCGTCGCAACGCAAACACTCAGCAGAGTTTACCTTCAATGAGCAGAGCCATAACAACTCACTAAGTGTTTGCTCAAGCAGAAGGTAGGGAGAATTGCAGGAGGGAGGGCTGGAGGGCGGGAGACAGTGATGATAAATCACCAGCGAGGACTATGTGAAGCTGACAGTATTACATCCTTGGACTGTTCCGCAGTAGGCAAGGTTAGGCTGTCTATTGGTGGGCTGCAGCTCCCTCGGAGCCTGCAGGAAAGGCAAAATTAGGCAATTACAGGCAAATAAATCTTGTATCCTTTGACAGCAGCTTTCAGAGTCTGAGTGTAAAATGGTGTTAAGATTCAGATGGAGTGGCTCTTTACAGCAGGACTTAGGCTTGCTCGATGTACTTTGCACATTATGAAGAAAAGTCCTATTCTTGCGACCAAGAGCAGGTGCTGCTAATTCTTCATGATGCAGACAAATTTGGGAAACATATGGCAGCTTAATATGATTCATGGCCACAGATCAGTACATTCTGGGGTATGATGGTGCAGGGGTTTTGTGTTTTGACTGCTGGGTGTATATGTGGAGATAAAAATGTGTTTTCTGCTTTCGCCTGGCACAACAGATTGTAGCTCTGAGGGTATTGTGGATAGGATCAACCGTTGTTCATATGATGAATTGACAAAGACAACTGAAGGCATCAGTAGGCTAGTTTTGCTAACATGTCTACCTATAGGTAAACAGTAAAGAAGTGTACAGCAAAACTGCCTTTGGGAACTTATTCAAACTCTCTACATAAAAAAGAAAAGCTTTCACCTCTGTTTACTTTGTACAGATTGTGACTTGAACAAATGCAAATCGTGATGATCATGAGAAACAAACTGAATATTCATACAAACATTACAAACATCATAGACACATTTAAGGATCCCTTCAAAATAAAGTACCTTTTAATATGTGTGTCACAGCCCTGTTAACACATAACTTTCCTTCAAATTCTTTATTTTGTGGCTCGCCCAGTGAAACACTTCCAGCAACTCTGTTCAGATTGTTTAGATAAATATCGGACAATGAACAGGGCACTACATCACAATTATTGGACAACAAACGTAATTTTTAACAATCAATATCAAATGTGTCCCTTGTAACCTTATTTCACATAAAAACTCAAAACAATGTCACACCCACAGCACTAGTTAACATTAGCTCGCTAACAGTAATGCCAGTTCGGCGACCCCCATCTTAAGTCTCAGACGTCTAGTCATGATTTGTAATGGGTATCTGCGTATTTTTGCAGCGTCACGCCAGCCAGATCCATCTCACCCAATACATTGGTACGTTTTTTCTGTGTGTATTGCATTCACTTTAAAACAAAAGGAGGACACGCATGCATTCAACCAATATGAAATTCACTGCATGAAATCAGACCTTGGTGCTCTCGACTCCACCAGCAGTTGAGGTGAGGCTGGAAATAGTAAAGATACATTTAATGGCAGTGAAACAGGGGTGTAGTTAGTATTCATGAAGAGACACACCACTCCGAAGCCCGTTCTGCTGCAGAGGGACATGGCTGGCCAAACACAGCAGAGGTAAATGCACAGAGGTAGTTTATAATGTTTGGGAGCCATAAACATTCTGCCCTTGGCTCTTCTCTAGCAGACGGACCATGGAGAATTTTACTACTGCCATAAAGCATGTTCATCTTCTGCCTCTCCTCTTGCTTCCCCTCAGTTATAACACATGCAGAGACACGCACATACACAAACACACTCACGCACAACCCATCCATGTCATATTTCACAAACACCTTGTGCATTAAAATGAACGAAGTGAACAGGAATGCCTTTTGTAAACAGAATGGTCTCCCGTTCTCCTCACTGATCCACCGCTTGTCTACTCAGTACCACAATCAAAATATAAAGGAACGGTTTACTGTTCACCTGAGTTAAAGTTTGAAATATATGTTGTTGTTTTTTAATAGTATATGGGAATTAAGAGGTGAACACAATGATACAGTTAATTCTATTCAATGGCTCTTGCGATAAGTGTTCACTTTCTGAGACCTAAAATGAAATTTTATTAAGAAAGTAAGTGATACAGGTGTTGATTAAACTCTTAAACTCTTCCACCCCTGTTAACTATACCATATGACAGTATTCTATATGACAATGGTGGTCGCACTCATCTTGTGACATATTTCAGAGTGAAAAGAAATATACTGGTGAAGTACATATTTTTGAAAGGGATTTGATCAGGAAGTTGATTTGATCATTCGAAGGTTGGTATCACTTACCCAGCACAGATAATCATTGAGTGCTATAAAATAAAACTCTAAGTGCTTAACATGGTGTAAAAGAAACAACAACAAAAAACACATACATGCAATGCGTATTTCATACATACACACATGCAGGATATAAAAAAGTGAGGAATGAATCAATTGGACTGCCCTCATGTTCTTCGTAATGCAAAGTTTTAACAAAGTGATATCTATGCCTTTGACCCATGATAACCTTAGCTACAATGACCTATGAGCTAACAAGGTCAATTTTGGTGAGGCATTATGTTTTTTGGGTGTTCGTCCAACATGCGTACCTCCCATTCTTGTGAACGCGACATCTCAGGAACACCTTGAGGGAATTTCATCAAATTTGCCACATCAATTCACTTGGACTCAAGGATGAACCGATTGGATTTTAGTGGTCAGACCTCACATCAGCCCCATTCTTGTGAACTTGAAATCTCAGGAACACTTTGAGCGAGTTTCTTCAAATGTGGCACATGCGAAGCATCCACATTTTAGAATTTAGAGCTCCTTTGCAGCAACGTCCATATTTGAAGCAGTGTAGTCCATCACAAGCTCTGGTTTTTGGTGATATTGAGCTTCAGGTGACTGTCGTTGCACCATGTGACGAAGCTCTCTATCAGTCACTACATATATTAGTCTGACATACATGGATGTATAAACTACAACTTGACCGGTGCGCCGAGGCATACAACCGCAAGGCGGTAATTCTAGTTTGACTTCTGGTTAGTCACCCCAGATCAGATTTGATTTGATAAATGTTTGAGGACACCCGAAGTGTATAAGTCATCAAAAATATCTTAACATTTAACGAGAAGAGAACCACAATATACCGCAGCAACACGCTTGTTTCTTTATACAGTGTATTCTGGCCATCAGAGGAAGCACTGAGGCTGCTGCACCTCCTTTGACTTTTCATTGTTTATATTGACTTATCTTGTCCATTAAAGCCACTATTAATTAACGTTTCTTTACTCTATACTTCACTGACATTTTTTCCTCACCTAATAATTTACTACCATTCTTACTAAGATTTATAATCTCTTTGAGTTTAGTATATTTTCAACATTCTTCATGTAACAAATTTTAGTGAGTGAAATATTCAAGTTATAGGGGATGTGATCAATGGCTCTGATACTTAGTGTGTTTAGTTACACTGTGGACTAGGGGTGTCGTGATATACTGGTATTGTCAATAATCGTGATATGAAAAAATAAAATATTAATATTGTGTTAATAATTAATATTAAGTGTAATTGTCCTTTTTTTTAACCTTTTGTTGTCACAGCTGGTGCTGGAAACACCAGGGAACAGGGGTTTGGACCCAAATGCAGGAGACCATCAGCAAGGCAGGTTCAGTAATATGTGGTATTTATTAAACATAACTAGGTATAACAGGAACGGCAAACACACAGGGAATCGGCAGACACACAAGGAATGATCCAACAAAACCTGAACTCAAAAACAGGAAATACACTTAAATACAATAAACTAATAAACAATAAACTGAAATACAAACTAAACTAACGAGGGAATGAAGTGCAGGTGGAGAACTCGGGTGAGTGCAATTACATGAGACACAGCAAAACAGGGCAGGGCTAACGAAGTAAAAAAGGAACAGGTGTGCAGAAAACCAGGAGTGCAAAAGGGAGGCCACACCCACACACACACAACAGACAGGAGGACAGAGGAGCACCAGGAAACACACCAGAAACAAACAACAAAT
>JBBPCS010000130.1:14279461-14294466 GCA_037974645.1 Hollardia meadi
TCCTATTTATTAATATAATTATTAATTATTTCTGATAGCCAAATTTAATCTATTAGTTGTCACCTTGTGTCCCAACACAGATTTTCCACAGTCAGAAAAGAAAAAGAGGTGCAGTTTTAAAGGTGTATATACTGTATATATTTAGTGTGTGGGTGTGACTTTGTGTTGATACACATGCACATGAATGTGCGCGTGTGCTTGTGTGTAAATTATGACATCACTTGTATGCAAGGTTTTTCACACATCTCTATTTGGCCCGGCACAAAGGCATACACACTTCAAAGGCGTAGGGTCTGGATCAAACGCAGTGGGTGCAGGTAGGTGGTGAATGTACACAACTCTCTCCATGGCTCCGCTCCCTTCATCTATGGTGCTTTTCATGTTTTCGCTTGCAGATTACAAAACTTGAATCTTAATGTGAATAAATAAACGTGAATCAAAGTGAAGTTGCACTTCAAATAAATCAGATGTTGGAACCTGAGCATAGGCGATACTTGACCCTGTGCCTTCTGTCATAAAAATCAATAGATTTCAAGGAAAGCGCTGGACAAAGTGTGTAAAAACTCAAAGCTGACAGCCTATCAACCTACACCATTCAGCCACAACATTAAATCCACCAACAGATGAAGTGAATGACATGGATCATGGCTACAGTAGGCTACAGTGTTCTAGTGGAAAACGCTGGGTCCTGGTATTCATGTGGATGTTCTTTGAACCATAAAACCCACCCACACATTGTTTCAGACAAAGTAAATCCCCTCAGGCCAACAGCACTCCCTGGTCCCATGTAGCTCAAGAAAAAGAAATGGATCTAAATGCAACGCAGTAACCCAATCAACACTTGTAAAAGCAACGCACTTTAACCGAATAAGACAAGCTGATGCGTGCGTGCAGAAATGTCTGCGCGAGCCTGTGTGCTGCTATAATAGTCACTGCTGGCGTATACAAAAGCAGCTATTGTCAGTCCCTCGAGGAATTTGCGATGTTGCGATCGCAACAATTCACGCAACTTCAACCAATCCCTGTGAATTCTGCGTGACCTTGCAATTTTGTCCAAACTCCGCAACTTTTCCGCAAGTTTGACCAATCATTAGGGGTGCAACGGATTGTCGTCGACCTGTGGTCCGCACGGATCACCCCATCACAGTGTGAAACACAGTTTTACTGTCGCTGTTACTTTTTAAAGTAATAATTCACTACATCTCGATGCAGAGTTGCTGTGAAAAGACGAGACAGATGCTGCTGTGTTTGACTCTGTGTTGATTGGCTATTAGTCGTGACTTCTAACCAATCAGATAGTGATGTGGGCGGGACATTGAGCCAGTCTACAGTGTTGTAGTATATTATACTGTACAGTGTACAATTATCTATTATATGTACTATAGTATAGTATACTACAGTTGAGTATAGCAGTCGAAGTATACTGTATAGTATTATTATTATACTGTCAATTTTATATTATTTTATTATTATCATATATATTATTACATTGCGATGGTGACTACAGACAGGGATCAAAGCCAAGTGCATTTTAAAATAATTTAACCCAAATCCCACCTTTTGTTTGTATTTATATATTTTTTTGTTTTGTTTTGTCACAGGTACTGAAAAGAACACAAGATTTTTCATTGTTATTGCCATTTATCAATGTTCTGTGCACTTTTATACTCATCACTATAATTTTGTGCTTGCTGTTTTGTCTGAGTTTGAGCTCCAAAAAGATTTTGCTTCTTTGTGGAGTTATTGTTTACCAATAAAGCATATTTTGTTAGAATTTTTGTAATCCTGAGCTTTTTTGGACAGGTTACTTAGAACACTTAGAACAGAGTGCCGTTTTATTCTCCGTGGAACAAGTTGCCTTTTATTTTCAATGAATTATAAAAAAAAATATTATAAAATTAAAAAATAAAATTGCAATTTTCACTTCCTCCTGCAATTTCATTGCAACAAATGCCTAAAAACATCGCAACATGCATCGCACTTTTTTTTAGAAAAGCTGCCACGAAATTAGGCATTTTAGGCCACAACAATCCCAAAAAAAGCCAGCGAAATCCTGGAGGGACTGAGTAATGGGGGACCTGTGCCCCAGTAGAGCTTTATGTCTAGCAACGCCCCTGGGATAGGTGGTGATAGTTGATGGATGGATGATCCTCAACCATCAAAATTACACTAGTTGAAGCCAAATCTGAGGCAACATGTTAAATTGCTCCCCAAAAACCTGTCTGAAGTGGCCACTTTTACTTTCCCACTTAAGTCTGTTGCTAGACATCCCTGTGGCTGCTGTTCAAGTCACACAGTCCTCTAAGTTTATTCTTGAAGTTTTGGCTCGAGTCCCTTTGGGACCTGAAGGTCGGAGGCTGTGGGGTTAGCGTCCTCTCTGCTTTCCCTCTCGTCTGTCACCTCCACCTCATCCTCTCCTCCCCCTCCTGTCTTCTCACCTCACCCATGGGACACACAGAAGGTTGTAGAGGGTCACATAACTCAAACGCATGGCCAACTCTGTCTTCATTGGCAAAGCCTGTTCTTATCAAAATCTATACTCAGGCTAAATTCAACTTTTTGACAGGTATCTACAAGCTGAATGATGAATGAAAGCAATAATTCTGTGGAAATTGGCCGAAATGAAGCCCTCAACTAGAGATGCTTTCTTCTTTATTTTTTGGTTAGTCCACAGAGTGAATCTTATAATGCACTCACAACAGATCTCTACTTACATCTTTCAAAATGCAATATTGTGTAAAAATATGATTCTACCACTGGACTTAAAGTGTTTTTATATGATTTTTATTGACTTTATTTTCATCACACTTACCAGCTACACTAAAAAATTTTAAAAATTTAAAGTTTGTTGTTAAAGTTAAAGTTGAGTAACATTAATCACTTTTAACCTAATATTCATAAACCTCCCTCCCAACCCTGCAGATAACTCCAGATTTATCTCCTCAAATTCTGTCTGTATCTTATTAAAGGCCTAATGGAATGTGATTGATGACAAAATTCCCCCTGATTAAAAAGAGCTGTGACAGAGATGGTTATGATGTTGAGTGAAGAAATGTCATTATGATGCCTTTCATGGGTTATTTTCAAATAGCCTCTGTGATTTACAAGATAGCAAATAATTTAATATGCCAGGCCAGTAACATTGTTGTAATAAGCCATCTAAAACAATTTATTAGATGTTCTCTCATAATAATTCATGAGGGTCTTGCATGTTTTATGAACGATCAGTCAAATTCAAACCCCAGCAGGCTGCATAATGAGGAACTATTGAGGGGAATGAGGCCTATACAAGCTCAGAGACTGAGTAGGTAAAACATCGTTCTCTACATACTACTTTAAACATGGCATAGTAAACATCGTGAAGGTGTGTGTGTGTGTGTGTGTGTGTGTGTGTGTGTGTGTGTGTGTGTGTGTGTGTGTGTGTGTGTGTGTGTGTGTTTTGATGTCATTTCGAGACTGCACAGTAATGACTGGGCAGCAGAGTTGCGGTATGAAGTTCCCGCCCATACACCCACCCGCCCAATCACAAGCAGGGCTCAGCTGTCAATCATGATGTTTCAACCCGTTTTTATGGTATCAAATAACTAATTAAAACCAAACCGATCAGAAATATGAACACTTGAACATACATCAGCGTGATAAGAACTATCTAAAATGACAGAAACCATCTTTGGGAAAAATTTATTTGACGTATACTTTGAGTTTTTAGTTTGGCCCATGTCCTACCTGATATCATTGATTGAGGGGGAGGAGTTTATGACCTATACTACAGCCCACCACCAGGGGGCAATCGAGATCATTTGGTTTCACTTTTCGGGAGCTCTCATGTTGTCCATCTTTATATCCAGTCAATGTACTGTATTTACCAGATTAGTTTTTGCCTGTTAGCATAACATTTCTTAAACCTGTGTCTGTGGCAACATTCCCGTGCTGGCTCACCAATCTTTGTGTCTTCTGCGTCTCTTCCTGACACACAAGGGTTTCATGTACCTGCAATGTAAAGCCGTTTGCGTCAGTTTCAGACAACATGAAGAGGTAAGATGACAGATTTTCCAAAGCAAGAAAGTGCCAAGAGGGGTGGAGGTCGTTGTTGAGTGGAGGGTCAAGGGCCTTTCAGACACAAAGCGACAATGGCACCACTGCCCTCTGAAACCCATTATTTTTCATAGCTTGTGCTGTGCCACAACAGTTTTCTGCTGCGCCACAGCGCTATAACTGTGGTAAACCCAGCGGCGAGCACAGCTCAAATCGTGTCACCGCACTTTTCCTAAACCTAACTATGTGGTTTTTGTGCCTGAACTTAACCAAACGTCACAGATGTTTTGTGCCTAAACTTAACCAAAGTGACTTAGACCTTGTGCATCAGGATAAGAGGCTTTGCGTATTGCCCAGAGACATCACAGACACCAAAAAGCCCGTTGTGCGTCAGGGAAACAGTACTTTTCACTTGCCCGATTGAAGAAAATTCTAAATTTAAATTTAGACAAATGTCATGCTGAAAGATGCCTACCCAGGCAAAGACTTCACCGCCCATCTGTTGCTTTTAACTGACGTAATGCTTTTTTTAGTACCAAATATTTCAGTGTCAAATACTTTTTTAAATACAAATGTTTCGATGCCAATGTTTTTCAGTTCAACTTTTGTTCGCAACGCCAAATTATATTATATTTTCAATGCCACAATTCACTGTCACTGTTTTAGCCCCATAAAACAAGAAGACAGGTTTTCAGTTAACTTTATTCCTGTTACCTGCAATTTGTTACTCCCTAGTACTTTATACGGTACACAGAGCACTAATCTTCCCCAGGGGACATACTTTGTTACTTTCTCTATTACCTGCTCATTATTGGGCAAGCTTCCAGGTATATGTGACCATGCTGTAGGTAGAGCTAATCCTGTAATGACACAGACGGTCAATTGATTGCAGCCTGATCTCTATCCAAGGCTCTCCTGCAAGGTGGAAATTGTGGCTTGTGAGAAAAAGAATTTAACCTTTTCTCAGTGAATTGATTAAGAGAGGGACAGAGCAGGAAATACTGTAAGTCCATCCTCGCTTAGAGCGGATAAGCTGCAGGAGACATTTACATGACATTTTGTCACAGACATTGCACTGTTGTACTGTCATTTTGTTTAGAGAACAGGGAGCAAGGCAGAGATGTTCCAAGAAACACACTCCTGTCACAGAAAAATCTGATCCGTCATGACTTCTGTGTTTTACATTCATTTTCAGGTCTGTGTGGCAACACACATGATGCAAGATCGTGCAATGCTCTGCTTTTAAAGTAATAAACCTTATTTCTCATCTTTAAAGCCAAGCTATGTGCCATTTTGACATCAACACATTTCTTCCATAATGTGGATCACTGAAAAGAATTTCTCCAGCAGAATTGGATGGGCTCACCCTGACGGGATCCAGCTTGACAGAGGGAACATCATCTACAGTACCTCAGACTCAATTTGCAATAGCACTGTTCAAAGATTCAAAATTTAAACAACTCAATATTTTGTAAGAGCCAAAATAAAGATGTTAGGAATCATTTGATAAGCATAGGCTAGACCATGGACATGACACTGCAAGGATTCAGTGAGGGTTTAGTCAAAAACTGACATGAGTATAACTGATTTTAATGACATTTTACACATTTATAATCTGATGCAGGTACCATTGGGGATCAGGAGCTTACAAACTGGTTCCATACGGTTGAAAGAACTACTTCACACGTGTCAAAACATGGTTAATGGCAAAGTGTTAATATCAGTTCTGAAAGGCCACTCTGGAGGGGCCTGAAAGTCAGCTGCCAAAGCCTCCTCCTGGCCACATGCCATTGCCTCTTTTGACTGTCTCCTCAAAGGCATTCATGGTGTCACAGTCGGTTGTACACCCAAAAAGTGATGTAGTTGTCTGAAGAAACAACAAAGAGCTTGATTAAGGGATTCAAATCCTGCCTACTTTCTCACCTCTGCTTACATGGCTAATCGCTGTGTTAGGTGGGCCTGCTTGTCAGGTTGTTGGTGTCAGAAAATTACCAAAATTGTTAAACACAGCTAGTTCCCCAACATTCCCTAATGCTGAAGGTGTAGCGAAAAGGTTAAGGTTTAGATGCTAGATTGTCTGATGAGTAGTGAAGCATAGTGATGTCCTTCAAGTGACATGTTTAACATGATGACTAGAGGAACAAGCTTTTAAGCAAAGTTCATGAGACTGATTCTCGAGACACCCTGGGATCTCTGGACTGAAACAAATTTCCCTCTGCATGTAGAAGTAAAAAACAAATGCTCAGTTACCATCTGTAACACTTTTAAGAAAGATTTTTGTTATGTAATTTGTGCTATGACGCAAAATGTACCACCTACAACTATGCCTTAAATAGGTGTGACCTTTAAGTGTGGTAGAGTGTGTTTTTGTGCAGTCTTTCACACCACTTTAAAGGAAGCTCATTCCACTAAATAATCTCAGAACAAGCAGGAAAGATACATTTCAATATTTTCTTTTTACAAAACAGTCTTAACATTTAAGATTTAAACTAATAAATGCATGTACGTTTTTAGCCAATGCATCTACAACTAACTGCAACTGACGCCAACCTCATTTTTCTTAATGTTTTATCAGCCAATAGATGTTCCCTGAGCTGTGTGCTATGATTAATAATGGCTCCACGAAGGGTTACCTCAGGAATAAAAGATAAGGGATGTTGGTTTATTCCAATATAAACTTTGAGGGTTCAATTAACACTGAACCAAGTGTCCCTATGTTGCTGTGCTGCAATGAACATGACTGACATATGGGTGAGCAGGAGAAAGGTTAGAGGGGCTTTGGAGGTAGCAGAATTATGGGATAGGAGGGGGGGTGGTTGGGAGGCAGCAAGCGCAGATCACACTCGAGATCACACCACACTATCCATACCAATAGGCTCGTGCACAGACAGATCTGCAGTTCAGTAGATTCACTGCACACATGGCTGCATTTGCACACATAACACAAATCAACACAAGTGGAGAATCGTTTTCCTTGCTTCTTTTCTGCACATAAAGAATTTGTACAAGCACATTTACACATGCATCGAAATAGACATGCATGGGCACACACACACACACACACACACACCGGATTGCATGGTCATTATCATCTACAAACTGTGGCTGACACTGACATTGTCTGGGTGGTCAGCTATGATGGGGGGGGGGGGGGGAGCTGCAAGCTCCAGGTTCACTCCAAACAAGAATGGTAGGGGACACGAGTTTACAAGAAAATTAAGCACAAGAAAAAGACAGACGTGGTTAGAGCAATAACAGGATGTTGTGAAGATTTAGAGAAAGCCTTTTCTTTCTTTTTTGTGCAAAGAAGGATGAGGAAAACAGAAGCAAGAGTTACAATAGGAAGAAAGGCAGGAAGAGGAAGGGTTTGATATTGTAAGGGGGAAAAAAACACAAAAAGGAGAAACCATGGCAGAGCAACAGAGAGAAAAAGAAGGACTATGAGGAGGAAAGGGTAAAGGAACCTATTTTATTTCAATGAAAAGCCTGGCGTCAGGATGAGCTGAATGGTGAGCCACGGTTTCATGTCCCTTTTTCTTCTCAGAACAACCTGTTTGATGTGTACAGAGTAATATGGTGAACAGCGGGGGGTACCCACTGCATGAAAGAGAATTTAAACTACACACTGGCCCATTACACTGTGCTTATATACTGCGTGCGTGCGTGCGTGCGTGCGTGCGTGCGTGCGTGCGTGCGTGCGTGCGTGCGTGCGTGCGTGCGTGCGTGCGTCTACATAATAGTGACTAAAAGCACATGTCAGTTTATGCACACAGCACATCATTTGATCATATCGACCAGCAGGTGTTCTTAGCATGATGTGTCTTAACCACCACAACTACCAATCACAACTAGCCCCCTGTCTGTTCTATCACTGACTCTAACAGTGGAAGCTATAACAATAAACTCTTTTGAAGATCCATGACAGAGACGACCAGGGACTGGGGAAAGCATTTGTTTTCTGCTGCGCTCCGTCGTAGCTGCTGCCTTCACGCATCAGCAAACACGCTCTGCTCTCTGGTGGAGGAAGGAGTTGTCGAACAACGTGAGAAAAGAAAGAGGAAGAAAGTCACTTTTATCCAGAATATGTTGATGGGTGGCCTGCTCGTTTTGGCTCAGAGCTCACATGAATAAGCATCCAGGAGGGCTGGTGTCTGATGCAAACACTGCAAATGCAAACTGTTGATCTTGTATTGAGATGCACTTTAAAAAATGTAATTGAAAAAAATGTAATGTGATTATGGCTATTGTTTGAAAGGGGATTCGTTTGTAGCTGTTTTCGGTCGGTCTGTCCGCAGTGATATCCAATATCTTTTGTAATTCGCACTGTACACACAAAATCTTTTTATTTCATCTAATTTTCAAACATATCTCACCAAAATGTTTGACAATACACTTGAAACTAGCAAAAATTATTTCACATTTCTATCACTATGAGTTTAAATGTTTGCTGTCTGGATCTGCCTGCCTGTCTGTCTGTCTGTGAGAGTTTCCCTCCTCTGCCACACACACACACACCATTTTTCAGCAAACTTCTTACACCTAAAGCCTCCATCTCTTCCTGTGTTACAGACCATTATATGAGTAACACACTACTGTATTTTCCTTAAAGTCTTTTCTTTTATGTGTATATGACTGGAATTATTTCAACCACAGATGGTCTTCCTCAGGTCAAGAAGTGAACATTTGTGATGAAATGACAAATCGTCTGTAGGTCTCCCAGTCTGTATGACTCTATTAACCATCTATTACACCAAAAATGATTTATTTTCTATTCTTTGTGTGTCATCTCAGCAGCTGCTGCATGGCCCAATGGGTGTAAACTCCCCACACCCAAGAATTTAATCACATGAAGGCAATACAATTTGACATTTCTGTGATGCCTCATTGACTAATAAATACAGGTGTGTTCATTTCTTCACTTTTAGCTGACGAAGGCCATCACCAGCATGTCCCTGGTGACGTGGCCAAGAAACAGGAAGTTGTAGCAGCTCAAGTGTACATCAAATCTGCCCCAAACTTGACATGGCTTTTGAGAGTCCCAATTTAAGTCATCTACTGTAAATGTAAATATTACACTCACAGTGCCACTTACGGGCAACAGGAAATGACAGGTATTGTATGTATGTACTTGGATGTAGTCCTCCTACCCACCTCAAATGTGGCCTCAAGACTGTGATGATGCTTTATTGTGAAGATTATGAGTTTTTATCAACTGCCATTGCCATGGTGAAGCCAAAAAGTCTTGATCGCCGCCTGGTGGTGGGCTGCAGTGTAGGTCATAAACTCCTCCCCCTTAATAATATCAAGTAGGATATGGGCCAAACTAAGAACTCACAGTACACCTAAAATAAATTTTTTCCAAAGATGATTTCTGTCGTTTAAGGTAGTCCTTATCATGCTGATGTATGTTCAAGTGTTCATTTTTCTGATCAGTTTGGTTTCAATTAGTTATTTGATGCTTTAAAAATGGGGTGAAACGTCATGATTGACAGCTGAACCCTGCTTGCTATTGCTCGCTACTTGCCAAGTATATCTGATTGCATGGAGGAATTTATCTCCAGTATATCCTGTATTTGCCAATATTACATGGACATATGAGTCAGATCAGATAAAACTTGTTGATCTTAAAGCAACCTGTTATTATGTATACAATGCTGACCTTGTTGTTGTTGTAATTCAACCTTTAGCCTTTACCTTGTTTGTTGTTTCTCTCATGTGGATACAAGCTAATATTTGATTCAACTCTATACCTTTACACATACAGTATATGTCTATGTTTACATATTATCATGCTGGTATTATACACCTGACATAGATTTTTTTAACATGTTTGAGACCTCTAGTTCATCATTAAACAAAGTTAAACTGAATGTCATCTTCATCGTGGTGATTGGGGATGGAGTTATCTGCCTGTTGGCTTATACTGCATGAGGGTGACAGAACACTGGTTATATAACTTTTAAACTGTAAATCTCCGATTTGCTGCTATGTCATGGGATATTCTGGCACTAGGGGGCACCACAAATATGAAAAGTTTATGTTTCATAATTAGCTGCGTTGATTTGGGTGAAAATGTTTCTATGTGTTGTATAGTTATCTTTTATTGTCAGGTAATATTAACTAAGATCCATAATTTCCACAAGACTACCGTCATTTGCTTTTAGTTGTAAAGCACTTTGAGCTGCATTTCTTATGTGAAAGGTGCTATGTAAATGAAGTTTATTATTTGCCTATTATTACCAAAAATTAGACATTATCTAGATGGCAGATATCATATGTTTCATATGGTGTTCAGATAAGTCAAAAGGTGAGTCCGCAGTGATATTCAATATCTTGTCATTCACACCGTATGCACATTTTCTTTTTTGCTCAGTGTTGGATCAAACAGGGAAAAAAATACCCCAGTCTGCCAAATGTGATGTCCTTGCCTCACTTTTTAAGAAGTTGTATGGAAAGCCATGTCTCTCCAGTGGGGCAGTCAGTAAGTCACCATCTCTAGAGATACAAATGTCCAAAGTTCAAATCCCCAGGTGGTCAAGTTCTACTTTCTAACAATGTAGCAATTCATGTGCGTGGTGTATTTTCAAGTGCTCACTGAGGTCATATCAAGTCAAAGATTGCCTATTGTGACCCAGTGAAAAATTCTTTTCATTTTTCTATGCCATAAGTGTTGTGCAGAAAAAAACATAACATCTAGAAACACCAAAAATAACAAGTTGCAAATTCAACCCACTACTGAGGCTCATTTAATGACACTCATTGACCTCAACAATCTAATAATCAATTATACATTTTTACAAACATCATTTTAATCTTGAAAGTTATTTGTTATTTCAAAAGTGTCAACTTTTTTTTCCTCTTTTCTCAAAATCCTATTTTCAACATGTCCTCAGGAACCTCTGAGCCAATGTCATCCCAAAACAGTCAGAATCATCTACGGACTTCACTGATTTTCATGTCTGGCCAGATCTGGCCATAAAAAACACAATGTTCGAACATAAGGTGGTTCATAAGTGTACGTGGTACCAGACCACCTTAGGCCAAAGGTCATCTTTGTGGTCGTATCATCAGACCTGCGGGCGTATGTTTTGGACACTCGAGTAGTTAGAGAAGCAGAGCTGTCAACTGATCACCACCTGGTGGTAAGTTGGATCAGATGGTGGGGGAGATTGCTGGACAGACCTGGTAAACCCAAACAGGTATTGAGGGTGAATTGGGAACGTCTGGCAGAGGTCCCTGTCTGTCGAGTTTTCAACTCCCACCTCCAGAAGAATTTTTCGAATCTGAGTGGAACGTGTTCAAAGCCTCTATTGCAGAAGCTGCCTTTAAGAGCTGTGGTCAGAAGGTCACTGGTGCCTGTCGAGGCGGCAACCTATGAACCGGCTGGTGGACACCAGCGGTCAAGGAAGCAGTCAAGCTCAAGAAGGAGGCCTTTTGAGCTTGGTTGGCTCGGGGGTCTCCTGAAGCAGCAGACAGGTCACACTGCTAAGCTTCCTCAGGAAGGTTTGCTCCAGGAGGAACAATGTGGATTCCACCCAGGCCATGGAACAGTGGAACAGTGGACCAGGTTTGCTGGTGGTGTCATGGGAGTTTGCTCATCCAGTCTACATGTGCTTTGTGTACTTGAAAAAGGCCTACAACTTTTTGTAGATGACGTTGTTCTGTTGGCTTCATCAGCTCACAACCTTCAGCATGCACTGGGGCGGTTTGCAGGTGCATTATTTAAGCTGCTTTGACCTGCCTACTCTCCTTTTTATGCTGTGTCTGACTTAATCAATGTAATTTCTGTTGTCAATGATGCCTTCTCTGTTCTGTATCCTGGGGGGGACCTCCCTTCGGAGGTCTTCCGGGCACTTCCAACTGGGAGGAGACCCAGGGGTAGAACCAGAACTTGCTGGAGGGATTATATATCTTTTCTTGTCTGGGAATGCCTCGAGATACCCCAGGAGGAGCTGGAAGACATTGCTGGGGAGAGGGATGTCTGGAACACCCTGCCTGCTGCCACTGCGATCCGACCCTGGATAAGCGGAAGATGTTGGATGGATGGATGGGTGGATGGATGGATGGACCTTAAAATATAGTCATGTGAAAACATGTCTTCTCTGAAGGTCATAAGGTACATAAGCTCTTTTATTATCAACATGTTGTTTTGCAACTTATACAAGATACAGTAGGTATGTACAGTATATGTAATCACCTAATCAATAGTTCCAATCAACATCTCTGCAGAACCTTATTTCCAGTGAACAAAAGTGATCATTCATAATTATGAGAAATAGACTTTCTGATTGAGCTTCTCTCCGTCTCCCCAGGCAAGGCCCAGACTGAGACCCAATCTTGTTCTAGTATTGGCCAACAGTTCAAAGCTGTCGTTGTACTGGACAGCTCGCAAGGAGTAGTAGTTGTATGTGACTCGTAGCTGAAAAATGCACGGTCTTTTTTTTTTTTTTTTTTTTTTTTTTTAGGTTGAATAAACATTAGGAAAATCTTCTAAGACAATATATTTCACATGTCTTCTCCTAGTTGTTCCTGAAAGAAATGCACCACTACTGCAAACTGTTTCTGTATTTATCCTACTGTGTGTGACACATTGATCTAATGTATTTTCACTCATTTGTAGTTGTGTTTCAGGCAACCTAATGAATGCAAGTCTAATGTTTACTTTCCTTTTAGCTCTCCTTTGGTCTTCACTAACTGTGGTATATGACACTGTGGATGAATAAATAGAAACATGTTGAAATACTCTGTAGAGCTGAGGGGAACTGCATAGTCTGATGATAATTCTCAGCAGGTTCTTCACTGCGAGCCTGTTTCATATACAAGTAGTCATGTGATCCATTGTTAGTATAAAAATATTAATTATTAAAGATGTCCCAGTCCAATCCTAAAGTATAGTATGTGAATTTATTTGTGTGCACTAGACTCTGACACTAGACTTTGACCCTAAGATCCGATACCTGCATTGGTAAAAAAATAACATTACACGGATGAAGTGCAGCTTGAGCTATTTCTTTGTCATTAGCAAAGAGTATTGTGCGAAACATTCAACAAGCAGTTGCTTATTTTTAGCCAGCGCTGTATGGGAGAACTGTGATGGGTAATTTAGGCATTGAAAATAAAATTTGGCATTGAAAACATAACCTGAACTGGAAAAGGAACAATTGGCATTGAAACATTTGTATTTGGAAAAAAAATGTATTGCCACTGAAACAAATATTTGGCACTGAAAAAATACAATGAAAAATAAAACAGACATTAAAAATTATTTCATTTTATTTTGATGTTTGTGTATTTTTATGTTTTTCAATGATACTCTTCAGATTATTTTTTTAAATGTTTTTTTTTTTGTGTTTTTATGCTGTCGGTTTTTCAGTTTCACTTGTTTTCAGTTTGAACCCTCTGTTCCCGTTTTGGCGTGGACAGGAGGGAAAGAGTGTGTGATTTGCATACTAATGAGAAATGTCACTCTTCTGGATGATATGTCTGCTCCAGAGCCTCAGACATAGCTCTAACATGTACTGCCTAGCATACAGCTCCCACAGTATCACCTGAAACTACCAAACTCCATATACTGTATGTTGAATGTGTTTCTCTCTTCTACTGTTTTTTTTCACACAGAATTGGGTTGAATCAAAGTTAATCTGTAAATGACATCATGCTGGTCTGGCAGAGGTCTGCTGGAACAAGCTATAACATTAGTTAATGTCAGGTATCATAACAGCAGAGGAAAAAGACTTACTTGCAGTTTGGGTGTTTCAGGTAAAGTTCTGAAAGCCGGGTCCTCGGTTCTCCAAAGGGGCCCATCTTGGCCCAATCTGCCTCAATGAACATGCATTTTTGTTTTTTAGTTTAATATGTTGAATAAAGTTTGTTTGTGTGTCATGATTGCAGCAATTGCCACTGTCAAAGGGTTCTCGTCTCATGCAGCGAACAGTACCAGTGAAGGTACTGTGGCCTGTTTGTACTGTTGTTTATTCCACCCTGTTATTAGCCCCTTAAATCGGCCCCCATTGCAGTGAGGTGATTTAGGTGCCTGTCGCAGCCTGTCTGCTGTAGGCTATTCTGTTTTCATAACAATGTGCATGTACCATATGTGTGTCTGACTTTAAAGTACAGGTGCACACGTGTTGTACCTTTCACTTGTTTAGTGCCTAAGCTAGCTATATTCTGTCTGTGTGGGCTAAAATGGAGAAAAAGTACAAAACAGACAAATCTTGTGGCCTCATGTGTTCTGCTCCCAAACTTCTCACTCTCAACAACTCAACCCTCCATTTCTGGAGTGTCCTACTGCTAGCCAAGTAATGAAAACATCAGTGAGGAGCATGCAGCTAGCTCCATGCAGGTAGCTTTGGTCAATATGCAGAAAAACAGCTGTCAGAGTAAAGGAGATGAGGATGGTGCTATAAGTGTGTTTGAATTTAGCATGATCAAACAATTTGGATTTTTGGATATTAGACATTTTTGGCATTAGGCATTTCATATCGGCTACAATGCATTCAATTTCATTTTTGTTGGATTGGATTCAAAATGACAGCTGCTGGGTGAAAACATCATGCAGTAAATTCTTTCATCATTATTTGTGTGTCTGCTCTGTTATTACAGCAGGCCACACATTGCTTGTACACTTGTGGTTTGCTGTTGTGTGTGGGTTGATTATGTGGCTTTATTGTGTAGGCTAATGGCTGTGGCTGTATGGGCATTTAACATCACTGAATGTCAAACTGTGAGTTCATTTGTCTGTTATCCTTGGTTTCCTGCCATGCCACTTTATTATTCTGCTTTACTTTTATATTGTTTATCTCCCTGAGGTTTGAACAAATTGTTGGTAAAATCTATGGCGCTGACTGTTTATGTAGTATATATATATATAGTTCTTTTTGTTTTTTGTTGTTGTTTTTTTTAACCTGTCCTGTCCAGCAACATAGACATGCAGAATGACAGATCTGGATGCCCTATAGTGCCAGGCAGAT
>JBBPCS010000130.1:14294566-14307184 GCA_037974645.1 Hollardia meadi
GAACCAGTTGGGGGACAGGGCGAGAGCCCCCCCCCCCCCAGCCAGGGACCGGCCCCCAGAAGGACAGGAGATAGCGGTCCCCCGGCCCAAGACCAACCACCCCCAAGAGCAAGCCGAGTCCAGAGGCCCGAGTCCCCGCGTGCCCGAGACCCACCCAGACCCCCAGCGAGGGGCCCGCCACACAGCGGAGAGGCCAGAGCCCACCCAGGACCACCCCAGAGGGAGTGGGCCAACGCCCACCCCAAACCCCCACCCACCACCCCCCACCCCCCAAGAATACTTTCAAACTACACAAATCAAGCCCTCAAATTGCCAATAAACACCTCTTTTTGGACTGTTTTAAATTAGACAGTTATTCATAATATTGTGTCCACACTTACTGATCTAATTGGTTGGTTACACTATTTAGAAGTATGTTTAGACAGAGAAATACATGCTAATTATTGCATGGATTATCTTAACGATGACCTCATTAGCACATCAGATTATGTTTAATGTATCATGGTGATTATCAGGACATGCTGTTTGGATCATTAAGACAGTGGGAGAGCTGAGAGAGAGACAGGCAGCAGGGGAGACAGAGGACACGGCTCTGCAGGGTTTTCATCCCGAGCCAGCGAGGTTAACAGTGTGCAGTCTCTCCGTGGAGGGCTAGAGATACTTATTCATGGTTAGTCGCACTGAATCAGAATCCATTTTAAGGGGTCACTTCACCCAAATTAAAAATAACCTGTTTTCTCGCTTACTTCTAGTGGCATCCACGCAGAAAGGTTTGGGGGGTTTTGTCCAGGTTTTGAGATATCTGTCTTTGAGACATTTGCATCGAGTATATTTTGTGGTCATCACAGCATTGAAAAATTCCATTTCAGTCAGGACCACTTTAGTCAAAGAAACTTAGATTCCCATTTGCACTAAGTTGTATTTGGCAGTATGGCTCTGTTCTGAGAGCTCCCTGTCCTTCAATGTGCCCGTGTGGAAAGCCCTAAAACAGGGAGAGAACACCTCCCTGCCCTTCCATGTGCCTACATGGAAAGGCTAAGCCAGGGAGCAAGGCAGCAAAGACACCCCACCCCCCAACCCCCAGGAAACAGAACAGAGAAGGCATCAATGACAACAGAAATGACATTGATTAAATCAGACACAGCATTAAAAGGAGTAGCTGGGGTAGAGGTGGATTGCAAAGCAGCTTCCAGAGGAAGCAGGAAGAGTATAGGCAGGCCAAAGCAGCTTAAATAACGTACCCTGTATGAGCTTTGCCAATTGAATGCATAGATGGGAATCAGCTGAGCCATCAGCTGATGTGGGCTGATGTTGAAATCAGTTGATTTAGCTGGGACTGAGATAGCTGAGATTGACTTCTGTGGCCTTCCTGAACTAACCCAAATATGCTGAATTTAATAAAACTGCAACATACATTTCTAAAATCCAGTGCCCCAGTTACTCTGGATAATACCCAGATCAGCTGTTCTTTGGTTAAAAGTAATAGAGTAAAAACAGTTGACAGTTAGTGAGGTCTGTGGAGTATCCAGATTAACTTCATTTCTGGAAACACTCCTGCTCCTGTGTTTTCTAAATGTAATTCCTTAATAGGCCTACTGTGAGCACCATGAATAAAATTGAGATATTGACACATCGACCATCATTATCACATCTGCCACTTTTAGCTTGCATAGCAATGACTATCAGGGCACTTTCATTGGATGATCATAGGCAGTGGATTAATTCACTCAAATACAGCCTATTTTGCAAACCTGTGTTTTATTACAAACCATTATTAGGTTTAGGCTCCAAAACGACTTGGTTATTTAGGAAAAGATCACGGTTTGGGTTCAAATAAGTACTTTGTTAAGGTGTGGGAAACAATCGTGGTCACGGTTTAAGGAAACTGTCTCTGTGTCAAAGTCTGACATTTTGTTGACCAACATGTCTTCTTCCCTCTGTGGACTTTGTGTCTCTGTAATGTCACACTACTTCCTCCTTTGCTCCAAGCTGACAAGATCCACAATTACTACCGGCCTTTTACACTTGAAAATATGTTTTTGTGCATTTGCAATGTTATTCTTCTGCAGAAGATAGTCTCATTGTAACTTGTAACCTTCCTTTTAATACTGCATAGAGCTAATGCAATATTATACAGTGTTCATTCTGAAAGGAGCATGCCAACCCTTTAACTACATATCGATTTTATTTGTGCAATTTAACACCGCCTCTCTTCCCACCAGTTCCCCTCCCTGGAGGAAAAGCAAGAGAGCCTCATCATACACACTGACACACAACAACACACAAACATTGACACACATGTACACACACACACACACACATTGTGGGTGTGTGGGGGGGTTTACACTCGAGTACATGACTAATAGACTGTCGACATAGATAAATGACTTTTTAAGTAACAGAAAATTGCTCTGTATTCCATTCATTGAACAGTAGTTTCCTCTCTTCTCTCAATCAGTCTTCCCTCTTTCTTTCCCTTGTCCTCTGCTCATTCGTCCTCTGATCCCTGCTCTCATATCTCCACTCTCATGTCCTCTTCATCTTTACACCTTTACCACCACTGGGTCCTTTCTCTTCTGCCAGTTCTCTCCTTCTTGCCCTACTGTACTTCTCTTCGCATTTCCAGCCCTGTTTCCAAAGCAACAAGTGGCAGAGGTTTGAGAGTCTTCTCTTTTTTGTTTTTCTTTTTTTTTGCGTGTGAAGGGGGAGACAGAAAAAGATCTGGAACTGCACAATAGTGGAATTATGTAAATGAATCCACCCAGTGACAATGGATTAGAGTGGGCTCTCTCTCAGCTGACAGAAGGGGTTTAGAATGAGCTCTGAGAGTCTCTTAAAATGATTCTTGTCTCACAAATCAGATTCACATTCACACTGAGATGTCTGTGTCCACCTATTGCCTTTTTTCCAGCCGGGACGTTGAAGAGCTGCTGTGTATCTGTGTACCACGTAGACAGACCTGACATCTGAACGCTCCCTAACAGATGTGACAGATAAAAGAAAGCAGACAGAACCTTTGCATTGAATCAGAAGACGTTATTATTACATCTTGAAGCATCTGCAAAGGAGAAATTTGAATATGCGTGTTTATAAGTGTCTGTGTCTGTTTGGTGTGTTTGTGTGGGGGTGACAATTTAGGTGGATGCATGATAAGTGGATGCAACCAGTTTTTCTCCTGTCAAAAAACAACACGTACTGTATGTTTGCCACTCCCACGTCATTTCGGATCTCATTTACACCTTATTATGTGTATGCCACCAAAATGTTATTATCTGAATGATCCATATTTCTACAACAACATGTATTAAAGTTGCATTTGACCTGTTCCTGTGAAATCAGATTGCTCTTTCCTTTATAAAACTTACATAGGTATAATTGCCGACCTGTAGCCCGTTTCACAGCTAATTCAAAACTATTAGTCTTTGTTATAAGCATTGCAGGCTCTGCAGAGACCATAACAACCCCAGCACTTATTCGTTTGTTTCAAAATGTGTCTTTGTCAGGAACACATTGCAGGCTTCAGATGGTCAATTTCAATCAAGTTACTTAATCACACATGGGCATTGTGTATGTTTTTTCTTCAATGCGGGCAAATAGAGGAAAAAAGCAGACAATGTTGTTCATGTGTGCACATTGATTTTGCATTGACACTTTAGCCTGTCTCTCACCGCCTGTTGACGCTCACTGTCTCTGCACACGGGAGGCATTTACACTTTAACTTTAATGTGATTCTTTGTGATTCTTTATAGATTAAAAAACAACAACTAGGAGTCTAAAGCTACACCAACACGTCTGTGAGGCTGCACTTCGTCACGGTAGTGCTTTGAGCTAAATGCAACAGTCAGCATGCCAGCATGATCACAACCTCAGTGCTAATGTGCTGGTGTTTAGCAAGAATGATGTATACCATGTTCACCATCTTAGTTTAGTGTGTTGTTACTAATATTTGCTGATTAGAACTAAACACAAAGTACAGCTGATGAGAATGTCTTTAGTTTTGCAAATATTTCAGCCAAACTAGTGGATTATGGCACTGTAGGACGAGTTAGGGATCATCAAAGTTTGTACAATTTATCCTGGGAGGACATGAATGTCTGAACCAAATTTCATGGCATTGCATTTAACAGTTGTTGAGACATTTCACTCAAAACCAAAACTGTCAACCTGGTGACAATGTATTAAAAGTCAAAGGATCGCTAAAGTTGTTAGGATTCATCCTCTGGAGACCATCAATGTCTGGACAAACTTCATGCATTCAGTAGCTGTTAAGATATTTCAGTCTGGACTGAAGCGGTGGTCCAGCTGACAGATCAACATAGCCATCCGTAGAACCCCACCAAATTCAGAGATATATGATAATGACCAGAGCAAAAAGGTTAACAAACAAAACACACCTCTGTTGTAGCGTTAAACACCATCAAGCAAAAGCATGCAGGCAACAGTGAAATAGAATGAATGCTGTGGATACCCTAAAAAACTTTCCTTGTGTATTTGTTTGCACTAATAGCTGATAGATTGCATTGTTTTCACATGATGCAGAGAA
Source organism: Hollardia meadi (assembly GCA_037974645.1). Classification (NCBI taxonomy): domain Eukaryota; kingdom Metazoa; phylum Chordata; class Actinopteri; order Tetraodontiformes; family Triacanthodidae; genus Hollardia; species Hollardia meadi. The sequence goes on from JBBPCS010000130.1 coordinate 14,299,110, forward strand.
TCCTGCGCACCTTGCTGTGTATATGTCAATGAAATATAAAACAGATTAGTGCCCTTTCTGAAGTGAGAAAGCATTTCCTTCTGCAAATAGGCAGAGAGACTCCAGGCTATATTGACTGAAAAACACAGATACAGGTGGTACGCTACAAAGAAATGGGTGTGTTTGCGAGAGAGGGAAGTAGAGGGGTTGATAAGAGGAAGCTATAGGAAGAAGGGAGAGACACTATGCTTGTACTTTGCACTGCTGCATCCTCCCATTTACTTTGGTAGAGGTCTGAGAGGGAGCAGCTTTCATAACAGCCTAATAACACCCTCCAAGGGGTCTGAAGATACAGCTATTCTATCACTGCAAGAGCTGCCATCATCTTTACCTCAACAATCCAGGTCCTGTCAACAGCCGTCAACCCCCACAACCCTTGAGCCGCCTGATATTGACAATAAAACAGGAGGTAGGATCAGCGGGTTGGCGCGAATGTGTGCACACATGCGTGGTTGGTGAAAAAGGTCCAAGAGTGGACACTCATTACAACACCACCACCCAGAGAAGAGCTTGGTTTTCACCTGGTAGATATACTCCCGCACGGCGGGATGAAGACAGATTTCATGGAGGCATGGAGGGGAATACAGAGAGGCAGCCGCAGAGAAAGAAAAATGTGTAATGATTCCCGTTGTCACAGCCATGACTTTTGGACAGCTTGGGTTACGCGCAGTGTGCTGCAAAGGAGATGGAGAATTGTAAGCCTTGTCATGCATCATAAATGTAATACCATATGGGAATGTAGCTCTCACACACACAGTAGAGAATAGGAAATTTGTAAACCCCATTAAGACGAATGTATTGCCTTTTACGAGGCAGCAAAGGACATTTTGTGTGGCAGGCCTCATAAACATATGCATGTTTCTCGTATGAGTTTTTGAGGGAAAGCTGTACAGAATGAGGGGGGAGGATTAGGAGGCACATGAGCATAGACACTATTTACATTGAAATGGCTGCACTGCTCGAGAAGGTAGAGGAGGAGGGGGAGGAGAAATGGAAATAGATGAAAGTGAAATGATGTGATCTGGGATCTGAATGTGAATAGAAAGGAGGTTGAAGGTGCAGGCAAAAATAATCATGTACAGGGTGTTTGTGCTGATGGATACAAGATCAGCATGCATACCATTTCACTCACCCTTGCCCCAGAAGGGCTCTTTGGTGGCAATCTCATAGCTGCCTCTTTTTTTTTTCTCCTAATATTTGAAAAGTGGATCTTGCGAGAGTGGAGGAGTTTTCATCTTGCCGTGTCTGGTGGGATTGTTAAAGCAGACAGTGTCTATAGATCTTTGGGGGTCACTACATTGAGAAACCTTCATTTGTTGGTGTCATTATTGCCTCGGTAACAATAAAGGACAATCATCGTGTGTGAATCAGCTTGTGGCAAGGATCCGGACCCCTGCACCTCAGGATCGAGACCCTATCATCATCTTTGCTCGCTGCGCAGTTCTGCTGAGGGAACAGCAAAGCTTGAGACATCATGTCCAGATTTGGCAGTGCTTACTTTTATTATATCTGGCTATTTCACTGACCTCTCCCTGTGACTTAGCAGCATCTGCAGCGAGACTGATCAATAGATCGCACCACCAAGAGGTCTTCAGGCCAATTAGGCCAGGCAAGCTGGCTGTCAGGCTTTGTGTCGACATTTAAGCTTGTCTGTCCTTCAGAACAATGGATAAGGAATAATGGCAGAAATATATTATGGAGTTTGTATGTGTGTGCGTGTTCTCTGTGCACTGCAGTTACTGATTTACATTAAATGATCATCAGCCCATCCGAGAGAAGTTCTAGCACATCTTAAGCTCTTGACCGCACCCCATTTTCAGTAAATGCCTCCTTCACCGTCGGGTCTGCTCCTACATACCAAATAGAGCAGAGACGTGTGATGAAGGGCAGCTGATCAAATGTCATTGTCTTGCTTCCATGCACAATACTACAGCACCCTCTGTTGGTGTGTTAGATCACAGCATGATTGGAAAAGAAAAAAAAAACTCACCTTGTTCGACTTGTTAATGCATCACAGCTAATGCAAATGATCTAAAGCTTGCACACTTTTAACCAGATCCTGACAGAAAATAATTGTCATCCCCTGAACCTATTACATATTACAACATATTACAATATTACTTTAATTTCCCTTTGTCTTTAGCAAAAAATTCTAACCAATCTTGAACCATAATTTATTGGTGTCTGATGCCTATCTTGGATTAATCATGGAGGTGAATTCATTAACCTTAATTGCAAGGTTTATGTGGTGAAAGGGTTCACAGAAGGGGAGATACAATCCAATTCATTCAGTATTGGTTTGCAAAAGACTTCTAGCCAAGCGATTACTGAGAACCTCTCTCTCTCTCTCTCTGAATGGTGAAAGTAGGCCCATGCAAAAAGAAAAGTAAATATGCCAAGGGAAATTAGGCCCCTAGCTTGTTTTTCAAAGCTTGACTAACCAGTTATGTCATAGCAAATCCTGCTCCGGGCAAGAAAGGCTTTGGTGCTGCTGCTTTGGCGTCTCCACTGCTATGCATGTCAGTTCAGGCCAGCCAGAGCAAACCGGCCATTCTCAACCGGAGGGACTCCAAAAGTAGGAATTCAGTTCATGAATCATGCAGACCCCAGGCTCCAGCATGAAATCACTCATTTGTTACATTTTTCCATGCACTGAAAAAGTTGGACAGTGAATGCCAGAAGCTACAGCAAGAATGAGGATTTTTTTTTTTCTATTTACCTCTTAATGCTTTAAGGAACTACCCACTTTACTCTGATTCTATGAATAGAGAGAAGATTGGGAGCAGGAGTTTGGGGTAATGGATCGGAAAAGAGGAATGGAAAGAAATCTCTCAGAAATAATTTCATCTTGAATGTGAGTTCACTTCCTGAAAAGTGTCCGACACAGAGACATAGCCAGTTGTTCTCAGGTGCCCTTTTTGTTTCGCTCTTATCAGTGTCATAAAACTTTACGACACTGAGGTCCTGGAGGTATAAGGTTCACCACACCTTATCCCTGCTCCATGGTCCTCTCGGTTTTCTGGATACGTTAAAAATAACAGCTCAAAATGAGCCAAAATAAACATCAGGACTGACACTTGGAGCCTGACCAGGTAAGCTTATTTAATCTGTCACATATTTTTACGCAAGAATAACAAATCAGTCATTATTTTATAGCATCATAAGGCAACATTACAGAAGTTTGTAGTTTAGTATTCATCTGAGGGTGTACTGTAAAAGTTAAAACATAAACTTTTAAAAGAAATCTGTAACTTTGTTTTGTGCTACTTCTGGGGGACTTTCTAAGAGACTATTAGGCGTGTGCATGCCAGAACAAAAAGAAAAAAAATATGTTGCCAGAGGGGAAAGGGACTAAAGTAATTATCGACACAGTGAACAACTGACCTATAGGAAGGTGCATACACACGCATGCATGTCAGGACATATCAAACAACACTCAGAAAAAGAAAAACAATCACTATGTGTTGTGAATTTCTGTTTTTGCGATGTGAGCACGCTCAAGGACATTCATCTCACACTGGGAACTTTCCATTTAGCTATAGAGCACTAACCCTTTTCTCTCAGTTCATTTAGGGGTATAGTAATGGGTCCACATAGTCCAGTTTCAGCTTAACTATTTGTGCTAAAAGAAAAAGGCGCCTGCGTTTAAAAGCCCAAACTCTTTTAATTCCTCGCATGTCCAGTGGTTTTCTTTAGAACTGTTACTCAAGCATTTCTGCACCTTATAGAATGCTTACATTACATTTGGTATTAACATCCAACTTTAACTCATTTCACTTCCCAGCTCTATATGCAAATAAATCTGTACACGACTGGGGCACACACAATGTTTTTTACACAAAGACAGGAGACATAAGACAGTGTTTCATAAAGTTTGGAATGTTCCTTCCTATTGGTTTTTGTGAACTGTATTTGTAAAGTTTGACATGTTTACCTTCAATAAAAAATTCAGTGTAGATGGTAAAACCAGTTGAGACAGTGTGTTCAAATAGCTGCTAAATGGCAGGTAAGACGCACGGAGCAGCAGACAGCCTGGTACAAACTGACACGTTTTACAAGGCCAGAAACATAATGTATTACATTTAATGCAGAATTTATAAGAATGCACAGGTGAGTTAGGATTTGCTGTAGGCGGATCACTTAGGACGCACTTTGATAGCAGGTCTGAACAGGCTCAAACACACATACCTCCCCTGCAGCACTGAGGTCCCTGCTGTTTGTTAATCTTCACAGGTCAGAGGGATTTTCTGGGAAAGCTGCGTGTCCCACCACCAGCAGTCATCATGTATAAGCCAACAACTGGTAAGTTATCTGCAGGTAATGATTTTCTTCTCTCCTGCTTAGAAGTGCTCAGTTTTTACTTTCAGTTTCACTTTGTTCTTGAAATCATAAACATTCACTTTAAACACTGTCACGAACTGAGTGTTAATTCATGTCCAAATCAGTGGCATGCACATAGTGTCTGTAATTTTGGCTAAACACTTAATTAGTTAAATAGTTAATTAAAGAAAATTCTTATTGTTATGTGGGCATGCTGTAACTAAATATTTTAAGGTGCATTACAATTCAGGTACATTGTCAATATTTCTAGAGTTTCTATGGTAGTATTTCTGTTTAAATTGTTTATAAGTGATTAGATCATGCTTCATTAAAAACTCACACTGTAACTAGGTGTCATTGGCTGTGGATAGTTAAGGTATATACCTTTATTCTGAGGAGACAATTGACGATATGTTATTGTCACACTGTGTACTAGGATATAATTAAAATGAGGAATTAGCTACATTAATCCACGTGGGCCGTACACACATATTGCCAGTGAGGGCCAGTGAGTGTTCATCTTCTTCTTTTTTTTTTTAATTAACTGACATTAATTGAACAATGCAGTTGCTAAAGTGACACATGTACCAAGTTTACAGTTTAAAGTTGGTGTAAAACATGACCTATTGTAGCCTATACAGTATTGAACCACGCAAGCACTTGATCTAAAACCAACATTATTTAAAATAGGCCTATAAAGCAAGGAATCAACAAGTGTCAAATGCCTTGGAGAGGTTTTTTTCTCATCCAAGGCGCTGACAGTGTCATTCACATTGTGATGGCGGTGCACAGACCTGAACCTGCTGAACATGCTCACCTCATTAATGCATAAATGAACAGCCATCATGCGCCTGCACTGTCCTGTCAGTTTAGTTCGGCATTATGAGCTAAAAGAATGCTGTCGGTACTAATTAGTCCTGTGAGCGTGTCTACTGGCGTTGAATAGGTGTGTCAAACTTAGGTTACTTGTAATGTTGGTTACACTAGCTAAGTTTATGTGAATGCAAAACGAAATGTGACATGAAAAATGTTTATGATAACATATCCATGCTGGGGGTTTTTTTCCTTTTTTTAAAATGTCCTTTCAGATGATATTTATGCCTATGCGCTGTCGAAGACCCTGACAAAAGTGTCATCACCTGCAACTGTAGGACTCTACTCTGCATGTCAGAATCGAATTAACATGATCCTCAGACAAATAGAAGGTATGTTAACACTTTGTGCCCCAGCATGTGGACTCTTGTCTGCTGGATGGGTCTTGCTTTAATCGACCGCTTGAATCCCTGTGACATCGTCTACACTCTGTGGCTACAGGAGCTGTAGGATGAAAACTGCATGATTGTGTTTGTGTTTATGTGACAGCGTTTCTGTTTTCAGTGTTCGCCCCACAATGTTCACTGTAAACATGACTGCAGTGTGTGAAACTGTGGTCTGTACCTTTTGACAATAAAAACGCTGTGTCAGCATATCATTACAACATAACAGAGCTACGTCTTGGCATGGAAATGACTTGTGCATCACCTCAGAGCTGCCTCATGCTTTAATGACTGTCTGATTGAAAACTGGACGTACCGCTCCGCTGACCTCCAGGGGACGGCTGTGTCTGTAATACACATATATCCCAGCTCTCATTACACACTTCTAATGTGTTTATGTCATATAGAATGTATAGTAAATAATATTTATTAGAAGTGGTTGCCTTAATAAGACAGTGTGACCTTTCAGAGGCTGCACGCAACAATCCCCTCCCTCCTGCATTGATTACAACACAGTAAATATAAGAAAAATGTACAGCATCAGATTACAGCTTAACATTAACATTATAAGCATTTTTTTTTTCATGAGCAACAAACAGGGGCCAAGGTAAGATCTGCATATTTGAAGAATGTAAGAATGAAAAACACACACATGAAGTAACAAATCACATAATATAAACATGAGAATTTCATAAATGAGCACAAAGTCTCCTTCTTCTTACACAGGAAATATGTGAAGACTCAAACATGAAAACAGTTATCCACTTTAGACAAGTGACATTGAACATAGAAGGCGCCAATTGAAAAGGTTTTGTTTTGTTTTTTTATTATTTGCTGTACACAGAAGGCCTTGCAGTAAAGGTTTGTCATCTTGTTTTAACTTTGGCAGACAGAATTTCACATGTTGGATCAGGCCTTATTATCTACACAGTATTAAAGCTTCAAATTTTTTTGTAAAACACCTGATAAACACTGGTATGAACTGAATCTATATTTGAATTTTTTTATTCTGCATTTTGCCTTGATTTGAATATTTAAAAAGGCACAATTATTTGTATATGACTACAGTATTTTTGCAGAAAAGTCAAGGCATTTTATCAGAGTTGGTGAGAGTCCAAATAAGTAAAATTCACCAAGTTACTGGTATAATATTCCACATAACATAATACAAACCTATTCATTATCCTCTTTACATCCAAGCCCACTACCCAACATGTCCCTGTGGTGATACCTTGATTTATGCTGTTTATCCTCACATGTACCCCAACCAGCTAAATGCTTTATCCTAAATAAAATCTAATGTTTTGTGTCTCCTCAGTGAACATGAAACAGGAGGCTTCAAGGATTGAGAAGGAATACAAAGGAAGACCCAGGCCTCGCTCAGTTATGCCTTCATTTAGTGGCTTTCTAGCACTCATTGGACGACTGCTCTACTTCCGTCCCATTTGGACTAAGGAGAACCAGCAACACCATAATGTCAGGTTCATTTATGTACATTTTAGTGCCTGGCATTTTGCAGGCAGTGACCTGCTTTGGGCTGGGATAGCCATACGCCTGTTCCAGGCCATGCAGATGAGCTTCGGGAAATTACAGCTTGCACTCTACCGTGTGGCTCAATATGATGAAGAAGAAGAAGTCAAGAGTAAGGTTTGTAATTTGTCTTAAATTTTCTCAAGTTATTTCAGAGTCTACAGCCATGCTAGTGGCTCTGTGTGGCTGTACTCAGGTACAGCGGTGCTTTGAGCTAAATGCATTCTAACATGCTCACAATCACAATGTTTACATGCCAATGTGTAGCAGGTTGTGTTCATCATGCTCACCATCTTAGTTTGGCATGTTAACGAATGTGCTAACATTTGCGAATTGGCACTAAACACATACAGCTAAGGGTGAGAGGAATCACTAATTTTGCAAGTATTTGTTCATAAAAGGTCATAAAACTATTGTATCCATGTTTTTACATTTGGTAGAAAAATATTCCAAGTGACAGCTGTTGACAGCAAGGTATGTCGTGTTTTATGCAAAGGGGCACATCATTGTTGAGTTGCATAAATCTGATTTTAAGATGAAAAGTTAGGGGATCACAATAGTTATCGGGAATCATCGTCTGACAAGCATGAATACCTGTCCAAAAAGTGGTGTCAATCCATCCAGCAGATGTCACTGAATAAGGGACTTGAATTGCTGATGGTGCTACATGAAAAGTCAGGGTACCATCATCTGGGAACCCTGAATGTATGAAATGTATAATGTATGCAATTTATCTCATAGTTGTAAAGACATTTTAGTATGGACCAACCAACAAACCAGGGTCTGGCATTGCCATCTCTACAACCATGCCGCTAGCCAGGGATGTACTGGCACTGAAATTCAGTCCAGGAGATTGAGAGGGAGAGGCCCTTTATGCGCGCGCCCTTCGACAATTTTGGCACTAATTTTAACACTAATACAGTTTTTGGT
>JBBPCS010000130.1:14307284-14327272 GCA_037974645.1 Hollardia meadi
TTTTTTGTTATAAAACAACAGTTTGCAAAGTGTTAACACACAAAGACAACATTAAATCAACATAAGAAAAGCCAAAACAGACAACAAAATTTATAAATCTATATTTAAATATATAAATCATTTTTGTGTATCATAATAAATGCATTAACTAGGCCTAGTAGCGAGCCCTCTTGAACTTAATGCACACAATATTGCCAAGTTGCCAACCATGCCTAATAGTGCATGCACCTGTCGAGGCGGGACCCAGCAGCAGGGACAGCTGCTGGGTCCTGCCTCCTCAGTGGCCTTGCTAACAGTGGCCACAGCAGCCTTGGCACTTCCAGTACAAAACTTGTCAGTCAATTTGGCGCATTTTGCTGCATGTTGCTCTAACATTTTCCGCTTTTTTGCACTTAATTTGTCTGCCCCACCCATCTCTTTTTCATCTCCTGCCTTCTTTCTTTTCGACATTTTCGCTAATCCCCTAAACACACTTAAGGCAGATCGAAAACTCTTCGCGGTGAAGACGACTGAGCGAATCAGATTTCAACAAAAACGAGGATCAGTCCAAATTGGGAGGGGCCACTCGTATCCCCCCCTCAATATTCAAAGTATTAGATTCGCCCAATATGGCAGACAGCGGTCTGCTCTGTGCTGTCTCCAGCTGTGAGGGCCAGGCTGGCCCATGCCAAGGCAGTAGCTATACTGACACCAGAAAAGAAAAAAACCCACCATGACCACCAGCCGGTTCGGCCTGGAATGGATCAGCCGTTCGGGAGTCTTCCCGAACTTCCCGGTGGCCGGTCCATCCCTGCCGCTAGCTCAGAAAACATTGCAGTGGCATTTAACCTGTTTTGTTCTGTGTTTTGTTTTCAGATAGTGGAGGATGGTCCTAATAATTGGAGGTCCAAAAAGGTGTGCTGCTGCCCTCTGTGGTTTTTCGTCCACTCCATTCTTGTGGTACCAATTATCATCCTGGTATTCCTATTGAATTTTGACATTCCCAAACCTGAAATGGACTCAGACCAGGGGGTAAATGGAACAAAAGGCCAGGTGGGTGTTCTGGAGGGCCTGGTCATCGCTGCATTAGGATTACCAGCACTAAATGGATTGAGGTTTGTCTTGCTGATGGGCAAGAACCTCATCTTCAACCAGGATCTGAACATCAAGAAGGTGATGGACAATAATCGGGTCAGCAGCCAACTGGGCTTCATGAACGAAGTGAGGAAGGAAATGTGGTTTCTGTCTCGCTTCATCCAGTTTATGGAGGTGTTTGAGAGGAGAAGGATCCGTGTGGTACTGAAGATTACCAATCTGGACCGGTGCTCCCCCAAGAAAATTGTTGCCATTCTGGACGCCATTAACATTCTGCTTTCAGATGATGAAAGTCCATTTGTTTCCATTCTGGCTGTCAACCCTGCTGTTCTCATGCAGAAAGTGAACTTTGCAGATGGCTGCTTCATCAAAGAGGACAGAGCGCATGCACTGTTGAACCGCATTGTGACTTTGGCTTTCACTGTCCCACCACTGAGTGATGATTCAAAGCGCAGTTTGTTTTACAGCCTCACTACCAATTCAAAAATCCCTGGGGACATAAGCATAATGGAAGATAAACAGGGAACTAAGGGCCTCAAAAAAATATCTTCCTCAGATGGATCTTTGGTGGAGATTGCATTGGAAACGCAAGAGTTAAATCCGTGGATTGATAAAACTACAGCAGCGTTGGATGTAAAGGAGGAAGAGGTAGAGAAGTGGGTCAGCAGCATCCTGACCAGCAATGAAAGGAATCTAAACAAGTACATGTCAGAAGACGCCTTGTTTATGAGGAGAGTGATCAACTCCATTCGAGTGACTGTGATAATCATGAAGGCCTTGAAGAAAGAGCTTCCTCAACCACAATACGTTGCAGCATGGGTGGTCTTGGCCAATCAGTGGCCCTGCCGCCTCAGCTGGATCATCCAGTGTGTGGAAGATGCTCAGCAGAGAGCAGATATTGATCATAGGCCTGGCATTGACGATTCAAAGACCTTGTGGAAAGTCTTCAGTGAGTCCCGGGCAGAGCTGTATGTGATGAGCGCACAGATTGAGGACCTGCTCGAGCAGGATGGGGATCCTGAGATGTTTGAAAGATTTCTCACAATAGATTTCCAATTCACCATAAAGGACTTGAAGATATTTGAAGTGGCGACGGTGAACCTGGATCATACAATTAGGATGGAGCTGGCTCAGATCAGAGGAACATCCAGGCTGAAAGATTCTGGATGGATGAGAAACCTAGCTCCATTGCCAATCACAGCTATCATTAAAATGGATACAGAGGATGTATGTAAAGAGGTAAGACATTTCAGACAGTTTAAGTTATAATCTTTAAGTTTCCAGTCCTGGTTGATTTGGCAACACCTGTGTTTACTGGCGGTAACAGAAAGTGTGAGTTAATACTACAGCAAACACTCTTGAGCAGCTACTTTAACAGAAATCCAACTCTTGTCTGTTTAAAGAGCAGCCAAACAAGCTAGTGTTGTTTTAATGAAGATTTGGGTCAATAAATTGCTTATTTTTTCCCGCCATGAGCAACCACAATCTGATTTTCACATGGCATGTGTAGTTTTCTACACGGCAGAAGGAAACAGTGGATGCAGCTACACTCCTGTGGAGTTGGAGGTGTGCAGTCTGTCGCATCATCTTAAAGCTCACTGTAGCTGCTCCTCTTTGTTCCATTACTCCCTGTAATGTTTAATACTGATCTGCTGTCAAAAAAGCCAGAGAATGCACATGTGTTTTAGAGGAACACTCACTGTCAGCGCTAGGTACTTTATTGACAAGTACATTGCATCTCCTGTGACTGCGTCACAATAAAAGCCACCACAGTTGAATGCTTTAATTGTGAAGAAGCAACATAATACAGCTTTAGATATGTAGTTAGGTGAGTTAACAGTGAGGCTGTTGTCAATGAGATAAAATTACAAACGGAAATGCTGAATTACATGTTGCGTCATTTCCTGTGAATCCATTGTGCGTCAAGCACAGAAATGGAAGAGTCTACGACTAACAGTTATGATGAACTACTGTTATTCTTCTGTGTTTATCATGCTTAACTTTTCTTCTTTTTCCTAGTTGGAGAGGATGAAATACCCCAGTAAATATGTTGATATTGTGAGAAGCAATGGCCTCAATGGTCCGGCACTGGTCTTTGGTGATGCCGATGACCTTGAAAAACTTCTAGATATGACCTTCGGTGAATGGGCAAGTTTTAGACTGCACTTCCTGGGTTTACCACCACATCTTCGACCACAATACAAGAAAATGTTGCAGCCGTCTAAGTTTCTCCTACATGCTGCCCATCAATACTCGTCGAATCCCAGTCTGGTTAACGGCTGCAACGGCTGAGCTCAATCCATTTCAATTAAGTCGACATCCCTAATATTATGAAGTGCATGTGTAACATTTATTAGCAACATTTACAGTAACAATGCACTAAAAATTTAATGAAAAATGTGTCAGTGTGACTAATAAATTATTACAGGAATTGTTCGTCATTTAGGGAAATTTGCTTCTTTGTTTTGTTGCCAAGAGTTAGATGAGAATATCATTACCGCTATCATATCTGTATGCTAAATAATAAGCTACAGGCAGTACGTTATAAGCTTAAAATAAAGACTGAGGGGGAAAATACCTAACAACACATCTAAACCTCACTAAATTAATATTTTGTATCACTGCCTGTAAGTGTTAGATCAAGTAATTCCTCCATTTTTAAATTTCTGTTTTTGTATGGATTAAACAAGCAAGACAGAATGTTAATTAGTCATCCTTAGCATGTTTTCTAACTGTGGACAGAGCCCGACAGCAAAGTATTTATGCTGAGCTAAGCTAATTGCCTCCTGGTTCCAGCTCCTTATATTGCACAGACTTTTAACTTGCGGTGCAGAACTTGTGTCTACCTCTTCTGGCAGTGAGAGTAATTACACAAACCACAGACACAAGTTTAAAACCTCTGGTATACTAAAATACAGAGAGATTTATCTGGCTCCTTTGGCAAGGGCTTGAAGGTGGCATCAGCTTTATCGCCTAACTCTCGACAAGAACATGAGTAAATGTATTTTCCAAAATACAAAAAACAAAAATTAAGTCACTTCTAAAGCTTAGGTTGATTAGGCTCATTGATCAGCACTAAGTTGGCTGACACTTTAGTCAGAGATTAATCAAGGCAAGACAATTAATGGCAAGCCATTTTAACATTTAATAGCTAGACTGGATATGTATTGCAGAGATGTGAGTCAGTTCTTCCTAGTCAGAAACAACAATTCAGATATCCACAACGACATTCTTCTGAGGACAAATGACGTCATTTTTACCATTCATGTGTGTGGGGTTTGTCATTACTTAGTTATGACTAGGAGCAATTCCAGTTTCAGATATCTTCAATTTATTTCTGCCTGGTTATAATACCAAATTAATTAAAGATATCTTTATCAACTTGTTCTTTTTTTGACAAGGAAGAACTGACTCACGGATATCTGCAATAAGTATGCAATCTAGCTTTCAAATGGTAAAAAAAAAAAGATCTATAAACCAGTTCAATGTGAATAAGATTCCTGCTCAACACTGTTGTCATGGGCTTCTCTTCACGAAACATTTGTAGCTTTTCTATTTTTATGAACATTCACCTTTTTCTCATTAAGTGGTATGTGATTCAGTAGTTCAGGCAGGAAACTCCACCATCTGCCCCATCGCTGTTGGTGACGATGATGCCAGCTCTTGCCACGGATAGACAACATCTATACTTAACTTAAGTGGGTGAGATGCCAGTGTCTCGCCGTCACTGCTAAACTGCTGCTCAAAAGTCTACATGCATTCTCCTCCGCTCGCTCCTCCACTCCTGCTTCTTCTCTTCATTTCCTCTGAGCCATTTTAATTGATCACTCTCTGCATTCTCATCTGGGGGGGGGGTGATGAGACATTGAGCCTTGATAACAAATTGAATTGCGTTCGGTCTGGTCTCAGACATTTATTTGTAATGAGTTGCCTGACTGGACAAAATGGTTTTGGTTTATCACACAAAACACTGCTTACAAAAACGATTATTCTCCTGTAACTATGTCAAATAAGTATCACATACATTCTCGTCGTCTAAAGGGGAAGGGTTTTTGTTTTTTTTCACAGATCACATTGTCTTATTTTTCACAGCAGATATTTCAACATGTCACAGTAGGAAAAGCAATTTCACGGCTTTAGTTTCAGGATCCTGGTATTATGCATGCTGGCTCACCATGACACTTGAACAGAGCCATTGTTTATATTGCTAATAACATCTGTGTCTTTCCTTTTATGACATTTCAAAATGTCTGCTGTGAAAAAGGTCTATTATGAGACAACGGTGTTTTCTTTTCCTGTGTCAATGCGTTATAGATGGAAAGGTGGCAAATAGAAAAGGATCAGGAAGATAAAAAGCTGTGATATGTTACTTTAAAAAAACATAGACCAAGTAGTTTTCCCATTGCTTTTAAAATTATTTTCAACGGTTTTAAAATGTGTTTTACAGGGGCTATATTTTCAGTCTTCCATCAACAATTTAGGCTATTGTTGTCAGCGGTAAGCTTGGAAGGGTTAAAGGGAGTTACCCTCAAACACAACTTGATTAAAGGTTTTACACATTTAATTTTCTTTGTTGTTATGTTTTGATGGTTGCAACTTTTCTTTTATGTGCTGTAACTTTAACTGGAAGTTCATTCTGGAATCAGTGAATGTTTACAATAGTGTGTGACGTGCCAATGCTAGACATCCTGAATGCTTGTAACTGGTTTTGATAAGCTTGACTCCAATAGTCAAAATCTGAAAATAAATATTTAGGTTTTTAGAAATGCCTCTGACGCACAGGCACTGTCGGCCTGCATCTATCTATCTAGAGTCTGAACAGGTATTACTAAGGTATATTTGGTATTTTATTAACTGAAATTCACAATGACATGTTTAGGGATACTTTATTGATCATTTTGCAGATAATCAAATACAGTTTATGTGCTGCAGTAAATAATGAATTTCTTGCAAATCAAATGTAAATAAATGGAAAATAAAATTTAAAATATGCAAAAGTGTCCCATAATCATCCATGCAAATATCTTCTTTTTTTTGTGGTTGTGTGGCATTTCTCACAACCTAAGCAGTGTGCTGACTCAATGATATTTTAACATCAAAGTGTTCTCGTGTTAAATGCATCTGATTCCTGTTAACTGTTTCCCTCAGAAAGTTGCAAAAGTTAATTTGGCTAAAAATATGACTGACAAACCCAAGGCATTTACAGATCAAGCAATACCATTACACTAGCATACACACTGAAAGCACAGTATTCACTGAAGGTCTTAACACCAGTAGGTTAATTTAAAGGTAGACTTTGATTTTGCAGTCTTTCAAATCATAACACCAAACTGTGATTTTATGTTTTCAGAGAGAAGGTCTTTGAATAGAATATTTTCCCCTTAAAGCCAGGCTGGTAGAAAAGTGAGAGGAGGCACCAGAAACGAGTTCTAAACATGCATATTAACTCCTAACATACATTTAACATCACCAGTTGATTTATTAAAGTAAACATATCCCAGGGTGGATTCATTAACACATCTATTTATTTTTATTACGTCAGCTAGAGCAGACATCATTGTACAAACATCACAGTGGTTTTCTTTGCAATTACTCATACTGAGGGATAAGCCCTCAAAAGGTGAAAAGTTGGGTAAAATTCTGCTTTCACACAGATACTTTATCTAACAGATAAACTTACTAAGGCATGACTATTGTAATTGTATGGAAGTTACACTTTGATTTACATTTTAAGATACATAGCTCATGTATTCAAGGCACACGTGAAATTCAAAATAATGCCAAACCACCATCTTTTTAACTTCAACAGTATAAGGCATAGCAGTTATGTTCATGCTAAGGTCATAATAAAATGGGACAATCCATGTCTTGCCTAAGGAAGAATAATAATTTGGACAATTTAGGAATGTATAAAAAATGTTTGCATATTTAAAAAAAAAAAAAAAACAGCAAGGAAAATCTGCTAATGACAAAACCACAGTGATACATATTTATGTTTTTAAATGGATCCCAAATGTGAGCTACTAATATTGATGTACTGGTATAACGTCAGGTCCTTCTGTTAATGCAGCAGTTCTGGATATTTTACCATCAGACATACGAGGAATATTTCCGGGTTAAGTAGCTCACTTGTGTCCCAAGGATTCAGCCAGTTTCTTGAGCCTTTTCTTCAGCTCCAGAGGAAACTTCTCATAACACTTTTTACAAACAGGCTTCATGTCAAACTCAACAAACTTGTTCCTGCAAAGAAAAGACAGACCATGACAATATTAAATAATCCAACTTGTGTATAGCCCATATTAATCTTTCAGATTTTCCTCCCACATGCATCATTTTTTATCATAATATCTTTAGTGTTTCTGTATTTGGTTGTATTTTTTGTATCTGCAGCATTTCTTTTTAAATGCAGAACAAATGTCAAATTGATGAAGATTTTTATTCTTAATTTGCTTGCTTTTGTCTCTTAGCATGTGTTCAAGTTGTAGTGCGTTGAGCTTTAATGGCCATGCTACAAAAATGTGCCAGTTTCTGCTCCTTCAATGTGATGACTTTTTTTTTTTTTTTTGGCCGTTTTCTGACCAAACAACTAATCGATTGAGAAAATAATCAGTAGATTAATCTATAATGAAAATAATTGTAATGTGTTTAATACACACACACACACACACACACACACACACACACACACACACACACACACACACACACACACACAAACAACTGCAGGGTGTTGGTTTTGCTTTAGAAAAACGGGGAAAAAACAACATGTCACACTGTATAGTTTAGGGACTAGACAAGGCACACAGGAAAGAGGATGGCAGAGATAACACCAACCAATGGATGGAGTGGTGAGTTGTAACAATAATAACTCTACAGACAGACAGCAGGTTTTTTCTTGCGTTCTTTGGCATCACGCTCACGTCGGGCCAGGCGGCGTTTCAGCTCCTCTGGCATGAGCTCATAGCAGTGCTTGCAAACTGGCCTCAGGTCAATTTCAACAAACTTATCTCTGAGTTACCATAGACGCAGCAAGTGCAGCATGTGAGATGAGAAATTGGGAGGAACAGGGGGAAAAGTTGTAGCAGGAGAGTGAAATACACAAAGATAATTGTTAGGACAAAGACCAGTAGGGATTCAGTAGAAGTGTTAGAGAAAACTGAGAGAAAAACAGCAATCAGATGGTAGTATGTTGCACATGGTTAGTAAGTAAAATAAGCTATTAAGGAGCATGAACATCACTTACTTGAGAGTGAGTTTTGTGTTGCAGGTAGAGCATGAGAAACAACTGACACACCAGGCCTTGTTGAGAGCAGACACCACTGAAGGGATCACGTAAGAGAAAAGGAAATCATGAACATTCAATTGTAAAACATTTTATGTAAATTACAAACACATTGACTGTAATGACACTCACCATCGCCTTCAATCACACGGTTGCAGTGATAGCACACATCGCCAAAGAGCTTGATAATAGAGAAATAACAAGTTTTGATGTTTATAGAGCAATGAGGGGTAACTATTTTTTTTTTTACACTTTACTAACATTATGATGCGTGTCATGTTGACCAAAGCCATCAATTTACTTGGCTCTTTTTTTCTTACCTGGTTATAATGAGTCTCGCAGTACGCCAACCCCTTCCTCTCATAATGCCGATGACCGAGGAAAGGCTTCTCACACTTGGCACACACAAAATGCTGTAAACAAAAACAAATGTTACTGAGGGAAAGGGGGAGAAACTTGCGAGAAGAGCAGGTGCCAACGCACATGCAGACAGTGCTGTTTATGATCACATTTAGCCTTTGTGCTACAGGGAAACACTTGTAATATTTCTATGGTATTCTTACGGTGTATTGAACTCATGCCTGCCAGATAAATGTTCTAAAGTGGTTCGACACATTAATTTCAGCTAATTGACTGTTATACACCATTTATAGCATTGAGCTTTTTACACAGTATAAAATTCAGCAGCCTCCAGATGGATGAACACAAGTTGATCTGCTCCGCTCTGCCTCAGGAGAAATATTCTCACATCGCTCCTAATGCTTCAAATTAGCTCATTAATGGTGTTTTGGTTCTAAAGTGGTTTATATAATGAATTACATTTTCCTGTGCATAAATAATGCTAACTAAATGTGAAATTTCTTACAGACTTTTATTCTGCTTCTATGTGAAGGCGGTATGGCATACAACATCAATTGTAAAACGTGGTCAGTGTGACTTTTGTCCACTATTATAAAGCTGTCTGTCAGTAGTCTTTTCTGGAGCATAGTTCCTGTAATCCAACATTCAATGTGTAGAAGAGTTTTTACAGAAACATAAAAAGTTTTGCATGAATTAATACCACATGATTTTGTTCCTTATTCTTAAGATAAGATAATCCTTTATTAGTCCCATAGCAGGGAAATTTACAGTTACAGCAGCAACAAGCAAGATGTAATAGTAAGTAGAAAAATAAATAATTATTTCATTAGGTTTTTTTTTTGTTTAATGGCTCACTTTGGGAACCTTTATCTCCGAATTTGGACACATCAAGTTGGGAAAGATGTCCAAATCAGTTACACTTGAGTTTTCTTTGTTATCCGTCTATTGAATAAAAACCTGAAAGTTCCTATCCTTACTTCTTTCCAAATAAATACAAACACAATAAACATGGTCATGACTTCTAAAGTAAACACCTTAAGGTCTTCCTTTCTTTGGGAGGAATGAGTTATTCAGTAAATACGTAGGCCTCAAATCACCAAACATGTTACACATTACTCTGAAAATACAGGGGTGCAACATTGAGTCTAGTGCACTGACAAATAGTTTCATGCTTGTTTACAAACCTCCACATGCCACTGCTTGCCCATGGCATTGACAACACGGCCCTCGATGGGTCGCCTACAGGCACCACAGATTGGTACACCCATCTTGTCATGGCAGGGCAAGCAGTAGAGCTCTCCCTTCAGTTCTCGGGCTTCAGCCGTCAATTCCTTCCTGTAAACAGAGAAAACATTGAGACACACAAGAGAGGATCACAGGCTTTGAACCCCGTTATAAATTGTGTGGACATCAGATATATTCTGAAGTCGAGTGTGCAGTTTTCTGTACTAAACAGTAGGGTGGAGTAGGAAGACTGACCCGCAATTGTTGCAGTTAAAGTGGTCTGGGTGATAAGGGTCATTCTTAAAGATCAGTGGCTGCTCTTCAATGATGGCGTGACACTTCTGGCAGATATACTTGCCCAGGCCACGGGCTTTCTCACGGTTATGGCATGGGCGACACAGGTGCCTATGGTAAGGAGAGGAGAAAGGAGGACAAAATTTAGGGGTGTCAAGAAAGAGTCTGCAGCCTCAAATAATGCTGTGACATACTTTGTCACAGCTACTTAAAATTCCATTATTTGTTTGAATGCAAATGATTCAGTCACCAACTTGATGTGTGTACAGGCTGTATATATATTAAGACTGTACTAAGATGCAATACTTACCTGCCAGCATTTTTGACAAATCCCACATCTGCAAGCACAGCCTGGCAAATGTCACAGCAGAAGCAGTCGGGGTGCCAACTATTGTTCATGGCCTTAATGACACGGCCAATGATGAACTCCCCTGAGGGAAACCATATATGAGAGATCAGCTTGAGGAAGTTCGAAGTTTGACTTTTCCAATATTTGTTGGAACTAGGTGCTATTTTTTGGGTACTGCACAGTACTGTGCCCTAACGAGCACTTCATTATACAATTCTAGTGTTTCTACAATGCGCTACAGTGCTCTCTATGGTTTTCTCAAAGTGACACTTTAATTTTTAATGCATTTTAATTGTCCATTTAATTTAATTAGAGCATGTCTTTTTCTACATGGACACAACTGAATAGTATTTAAATTAAACTTATGTAATACAGACATTAACTAAGCATTAAATGAAGGCTTAGTCTGCATTTTAATGTGCTTAATGTACATCATGGCAAATCTACCCACACACAAATGATTTGTCAATGCCAAACAACAAAAAGGCAAGGGTTTCAGGTTTATTTCCACACGACTACTGGTCTTTCTGGGGTCCATGCAACCCAACAAATGCTACATCAGGACGGGTGCTAAATGAATGAGGCCCTGTACCACTCACCACACTGGTGACAGCAAGGGGCAAAGAGCATCTGGAAGTCATGTTCACAGTATTTTCTTCCTTCAAACTGCAAAGAGAAGATTGACATTCCTTCACTTGAGAGAAACATTTAGAACAATTCCCTATATTAAATAGAAACAGACAAACCATGACAGCACACAAAGTACTGTATGGCTCATCACTGTGTTTAGTTGTGAAATTAACTACGATGACTATTTGAGTGCAGTACCTCATAGAAGAGTCCCTCTGGAAACTGCTGGAAACACTGGGCACACACAAAGCAATGTTCATGGTACAACTCTCCATTACTATTGACAAT
This sequence comes from Hollardia meadi, assembly GCA_037974645.1. Taxonomy (NCBI): domain Eukaryota; kingdom Metazoa; phylum Chordata; class Actinopteri; order Tetraodontiformes; family Triacanthodidae; genus Hollardia; species Hollardia meadi. The sequence goes on from JBBPCS010000130.1 coordinate 14,318,786, forward strand.
CTTCTCGGTCGCAGCAAAGCCACTCTTACATCGCTCACAGGCCGCGTTGGCCAGGGCATTAGCAATGCTGTTGCACGATACAAAAAAAGAAAAACATATTAGTGCATTACTTCCACAGAGTCCCCATGGAAAGTTAAGACTGACAAATGACTTGGATGCAGGGCTGAACCAGTGTTTATCATTTCTCACATAACTCCTACATTAACTGTTGTGCTTGTTTCAGCAGCTGTCACCATGGAGAACATAAATAATATGCGAATCAGTTTACTCACTGCTCAGTCATCACCTAATTTGGTAAAGAAACAGAGATACTGAAGCCTAGCTGAGAGTTGATGTGCAGCATTTGCTTCACACACACACAGAGAGAGAGAGAGAGAGAGAGAATTACTAATAAACGGACTTATAACCAGATTCAGATATTATCTTATCAATATACATATATATAACCTACAAGTTTCTGATTAGGGGCCAGTAAAGTTCAAGACTAATGCTGTCTGAGGCTGCATGTGAAACTTAAATAACGTTACGTTAAAATTAGGCAAACTATAATAATAGTAAATTAGCTCAACCAACCAAACTTCATTTACTGTTAACGTTAATTTATAATTTTCTCCCGGAAATTGCATGGCAGTAGTTGCGGTCTTTAAGTACCTTCAAATCAATCATGGTCAAATCAACGCTTTAAAAGGACATTACAGTTCGGGGGTGGTTAAAGGTAATAAATCGCATAATTACAAGAGTTTAAAATGGAATTTGGCAAGCTAATTCGACTGACCGCTAACGTTAACTAGCATGCTAACCTTTCAGCTAGGGTCCTATGTGGAAAAACAGTAGCATTATTTCGCTAGCGTTAACTATCTATAACGTACCAACTGTGAACCAACCTTTAAACTGTTGCCGTGGACCAAAATATATGTTGATAAAAACATTTCTGCTAGTGTTTTAAAAGGGGGGCGTATATTTAGCGGTTAGCTAACTTTACCCAGAGGTTACGTTGGCCATTTAATATGACGTTAGCTTTAGCTTGCTGGTTTAAATGTTTGCTCCCAACGTTACCCAAGATAATGAAAACTCGTACCTGCCCGTCATTCCAGCCACCCCCAGCATCACCTCTTGGCACGACAGAGAGGTTTAGTAACGTAGTAGCTAACTCTACCTACATAAATTGGTGTTCGGATTCCCGTCGCTGATTTCCCAAAAAGTTTTTAGGGCCGTGTCGTCCCCTCCCAGCAGAGCCTTACCGCGACTGAGCTGGCAGCAGCTTCAGGCCACCCACTTGGGGAGTGTCCATTGGAGTTTTATCTTCAGCTTCCTGATTCTCAAACACCAGACTGTTCTTGTTTTTGTTTTTTGGTCTGGATTTTAAAGAGCCTCATCAGGCAGGTGGGAGAGTCACATGCAAAAACCTGACATATAAGCATATATAGAAAATAAATACTGTAACCCTATATGTCAATGTGCTATGTGTCTCTGTCCAAGACCAAAAACATTACAAACCATATACAGTACATATAGGCTACTACCACATATATTTAACATATGATCTATGTGGTGTGGATGTGTCTTATACTAAATAGACATCCATTCATCCAACCTGCTGATAGATTAAAGGCAGGAACTTCTGAGGAGACAAATATTCAAATATATTGACATTTCTAATATGAGCCTTTACAACTGCATTATATTGTCTTATTTTGGATTAAATACAGAAGATTAACAAATTTTTCATCCCTACTTTTTGATTAAACACTCCCAACTGCAAAATAATAGAAATCATTTAATGTTTCAAGTTTTTCAAAACAAACTGACGATTGCCTGTGATGCTCCTTTTTACCTGATTTGTGGGCTAGTTATAATGGTAACACATGTAGAAATTAATTTCATAATACCCACATATGCTAGATACATATTTGTATATTGAACATATGATTATAGGGTATAAAACAAATGTTTCTAATACTTTTGAAACACATATTTGATTAAGATATTTGTTATTAAATGGAAACATTTAACCCATTATCATATACAATATATGGATGGCCTTATATCAGATTTTCATATTGGGTGTGTGAAACACTTTTCATTAATGTAATATTTGCCGAAAGTTCCTGGGCAGCTTATCATTATTTGTAATATTACATATAATAGGCTGAATTGATTCATACATCTTTCTTCCTGTAAATCATGCCATCACAGTCAACAGGACTATAACAACTGTGTCGGGTTGTTTAGGGGATATAAATTAAAATTTGGTAACTGGTAAGTATCCAGTACAAAAGAGCCAAAGTCCTGCCTTTTTTTCCACTTGCTTTTTCCACAGCATCTCTACCACTAGCTTTTGCTGACAAATGTACCAAAATCACACCGTCTCCTTCAAAATGTCTTTATTTTCAGGTGTGATGTTCCATCAGCATTTGAGTACACCAGCAACCTGAATTCACCAGCTGTCAGCTATGAAGGGCTACTATGTTTCATGTTTAGGAAATCCCACATTGTCCTTTTGCATCGTAAGGCTGAACATTTTAATAAGCCGTAGTTGGAACAGGAGACAGCACTCAAGTTACAGCTATAATTTGAATGTGTCCTGTCATTCTCATTCCTGTTATGTCTTCCTGTTTTCTGTTGTTTATATACCTGCTTTGAAAGCACTCTGAACAGTAAGTGCAGTATAAGTACCATTTACTTGTTTTGTATTATACTCATATTCATTTCCTTTGCAATGATACAATTTCCTTGAAGGGATGTTTGAAGCTTAACCTATTTATCCAGCCATTACATAGTAAAATTAAAATTAGTCGCTGTATATCCTATGGGCGTATTTTTCTATTTGGCAACATAAGTTATATTTAGCCTATTTTTCACTCCAAACAAATAGCATCTGTACATTCAACACATAGTGCACAGTGTTCGACTAATAAAAAGTCCCCTGTGACCCATTATGATTTAGAGAAGAGAGGATAAGAGCTATAGCACAAAGAGATAAGAGCACAAAATGGAGAGTAATAGACTGCTATAAAAGCATTATAGTGAAGAATGAAGAAAAACATTACATTTCATTACAAATTCCACTTTCAAGGTATGAACAAAAGCAATCATATACTGTAAATAAGCTTTACATTCTCTGTCATCTAACAGAGATAGAAACAAAAATGTATTTGCCTTTAAATAATCTCACTGTGCAAATAATGCCCTGATAAAACTTTGAAAATGAAATTATTTTCATGTGGTCGTTTGATTTAAAGTGCAGTTTTGTTTGGGACTGTTTTATGACAGAGAATGTAAAGCCCGCTTCTAAGGCATCTTAGAATAAACTGGTCAAACTCAGCTCAGCCCTCTTCAGAGTTGCATTGTCTCGACACAAGAAAAACACTACAAGCTAATTAAAGCAACAGTGTTGTCTTTATAATTGAGAATATGTATTCAAACAGACATTTTTAATGTGGCTATAAACTTATCTTTAGTATTACATGTCTTTGGGAAAAGTACAAGAGGTTACCTTCCAATAAATTGTCAGTACAATGCTGCCTCGTTTAACTAAAATACAAACACTCACTGTACTCTCTAGAAAAAAAGCCTCTCCTTGAATATACAATAATCATCTATAAGCATAAATACAAATGAAGTTAATATTAACCAGCAGATGGCATGGTTTTATGAATACACAATAAAATGTATTCTAAGTCAGTAAAGGATAAAGTCCATGTCCAGGCCTCGCTGATCTTGAGGAACAGAGAACATAAAATTAAGACACAATGAGTCCCTATTCAAGGGAAACAACTGAAGAAATAATAATGTAAGGGAGTGATTTTTCTTTTCAATTAACAAAACATTTTTTACATAAATAAGGATGAATATAAACCCGGTAAAACAATAATCCAATTGAACTGAACACAAGTATTTACAGGTCTCTTTCATTGCACAGTCCGAGTGTCATCTTTCAGCAAGTCCACAGGGGACAACATCCATGAAAAGTCCACCTTAACACATCTTCCAACTATTATTCTTTGACTCTATTGCGACAAAACAATAGTAAGACATAAATATTTAATTCTTAGACATTTAGGCAAACATTCGGTTACATAAACATTCAGCTGCCACACACCTTCCTGTCTTCAGGGCTGCACCTCACTGAGATCAGGGGTTTCATATATTTTACAGTTTCCAAATCCAAGTACACCCTGGAGTTTCTGAATGATGTGGTGCTTAGGTCTTTTATGAAAAAGATAAACATGGCCGTGGGACTAAATATAAAGGACCACAATTAATTTAAGTTATAAAAAATTGTCCTTTGCTGTGGGCCAACCACTTGTTTCTGTGTGACTGCAAAAAGTATCGCATTGGTTATAACTGAGCGGCCCTGTACTAGCATTTAAATTTTCGATCCTGAATTATGTTACTTCATACATTTGAGCTAAATTCACATACAGGAAAACAGTTTTTTCTTGAAGATAAAAAAACATATTTTGTGCGTTTGTCAACTGATCATAACTGAAAATTGGGTCTTTTCTCTGATGCGTTTAGAAACTTTTTAGAGCATCAGTTAACATTAATACTTTTGATTTTATCCATCAACCTGTCAATTAATTTGAAAGCTCCTTGCGGGGCAACCTTTTGTTTGCAGCTTTAAGTACATTCACCTCTAAAATATATTTTTACAAACGCTAAACCAGAATATATCTTCCTGGATTAAACTGTAACTCTAGAGAATATTATTATGCTGTCAAGCTGGTTTGGTTAATCCCAGAAGCTTCGCAGAATGATTTTCGTGTGTCACACATAATTAAAAAATGTCTTCTGCCAATTTAAATTCATGAGGCCTAAAATGTTTGCAAATATGTGAATCAGAGATTTCCATGCCAGGTTTGGTGGGTGCAGCTTGCCAGCAAGAATGGAAACGAGTTTGTTTGGATTGGAAATAATTTCATAAAAAGCAAGTTATTACCAAGGGTGACTCACGAAATTGACACATTTATCTGGCTGCAAAATTTGTTAACTTTGTGCATTAATAACATTGCAGCTAATCTTGTAAAACTTGGGTCCTTCATTAAAATAAAAGTGCATCAGTAGGATAAATGTATAGATATATGACATCCACAGTTAAAACTTCTCCCTCCCATTTGTTTTGCAATGCAATACTTAGATATTTACATTTACAAAAGACACATGGTTCACGCAATGCAGAAATATAGTTACTGTACATTAGAGAAAAATTATGTTCAATCATCACTCTGGTATATTGGTATATACACAGTATATACAGACTTAGATGATTATGGCCAACCAAATCATCATGTCACAAATGGCTGTCCAGAGAAAAAGGGAGATAGAACAGTATTTAGCTTTGCCCATATCAAATCATAGGACAGTGAAAGAGAGTTGTACATTTGGAAATGAGATGGAGTGACTAAGACACACATTCAAAGACATCAAAATAGCCACACAATAATAGGAGGCAGGAGAAGATGACACATCGAGACCAAAACCACCCAAAAACCTGTCTTCAACAAGTAATCCTCATGTGTTAATGTGATCAGCCATCCAGGCCCTGACAAGTTTCGGTGAATGTCCCCTCAGTATTTCTTGTTCTTGCACAGTCACATCATCATTAATTGAGTTGTAAAGTGTCAGAAACCAAAACCTAGTTAATGATGGGACTTTTGGTGACTTTTTAAGGTTCTACAGTATATAAGAGATGCTGAACACTAATATAACCGCAGAAAGGTAATTGCTATGTAAGATATCTGGGAGGAATGGCATCCTGAGCAGTGAATGAAATCACACTCACTTTGTTTGTCTTGTAATCGGAACTTCTCTGTTCTTTGTTTTGGTGGCCGGGCCAGACACACGTGAATGTTACTGCATATGAGCTAAGAGCTGTTAAGCGCTCCAAGTTGACGCAGAGCTGGCTTTTCTTCTCCTTGATTCTTAAATGATACATAATGGTACATAATGTTACATGTCTGTTTTCATTAGGGACCAGCTAGAGTAGGTATGATAGCTAACTAGCTGTCACCAATACTTTAAATTTGTTGTGCAAATGTTGTAATTGTTAAATGTTGCAGAATGTCGCATTTAGCACATTTAACTCAAAATCAACACATCATATAAGCTTATAATGGTAATCAACCCCATCTAATGCATGTGCTGTGCATTTCTCCAACACATGTGAGGGGTATTTTCGAACCTTCCACACTGCCTGACCTTACTTTGCTTTCAATGTTATCTGTTGAATATATCATAATGTAGAGCTACTTTACAGAAATTAACTGATTGGAACTTCTGATTTCTACAAGAGGCATTTGTTCTTATGCCCACTCATAATATGGTGAAATGTTTATGTATCTGCCTGCATATAATGCAATCAATACAAGCTGCGTATATAAAATAAGCCCCACAATTTCCCATAATTCCCAGACATTCCTGTTAATTCCCATGGAAAAGTGTCACCCCTGACAACTCTTGAAACACTACACCAATAATCTGCAGAATGTCAAAGAACAAGGTGCTAAATGTTATAAGTGACAAGACAAATAAATTTAGATATAAATATACATATAAATATTTTAAAATGTATACGTGCACAAACGGCATGGCGGAGTTGGAAACAACATCACGTTTCATCACATCAAAACTAAAGTGACTTAATTACTTCACGCATTCGGGGACAAAATGCATGCCTGAGAAAGGGCCTTTCTCAAAGATGGAGAAAGATGAGGGGTGTCTCCCCAAAAACAATCGAACATAAAAAAACAAACAAACATGGTTCTCCAAGTAACACACACACACACACTCAAACACCTGGACACTACTTAAAACTTCTCGCCAAGCTCTACCAGGTAGGCATCATGTCTGGGAACCAGACGCGACCCAAATGCTTTGAGACCTCCCAGTGGATATCATCCAGCCCGTAGCGGTGATCTGGAACAAGTACCTCCTCCATGATGGATAGCTGTGTCAGCCTGTCTCCACACATCTTGACAAATTCCACGAAAGCACTGCAGGACACTTCGCACTCTCCCAAACCGATGGCCGACAGCTGTGTGCAGCGTTGGGCGATGCGGATCAACTCTTCATCCAGCGGCCGCAGCCCGTTGGCACACACCACCAGCTCGACCAGACGCGGGCAGGTGAGCCCAACGCGGCCCAGCACGTCTTTACTGACAGACCGGCCGAAGTACAGATGCGTGACAGGGATTTCATCGCGGAAGAAAGGGCCAAACTCGTCCTCGTAGAGGAAGAAGTACATGACCAGATTAAATTTCGGAGAGTGGCGCACCATGGCATCCCAGCTGCTCTTCTTGATGGTGTTAAACTGTTGGCCAGGATTCTCGCTGATCACGTCGATGCGGAGGTGCTCAAGGTGAACGTGCTTCTCCGAGGAGAGGGCGATGAGAAGTTCATCACTCAGCAAATGGTAGTTGAGAGCCAGTTCTCTCAGGCCGTGGCACTGATCAGCCACACACAGGATGCCTGTGTGATAGAGGGCAAAGTAAATTACAAGAGACTAAAGACCTTAACAGCCTGTTTACGGCTGAGCACAGAGAAAGAGTTATGTTGGCCGACACGGTTCAATCTCCCCATAGCTTTTAGAATTACAGTTGTTTTCAATGTAACCAGAGTTTCCATGAGAAAAAAATTGGTGCCGGTCCAAGTGTCCTGGACCATTTCAATATTCCGGACAAATGGGAGAAATTCCGATCAAATTGACAGAGACCGCTGATGCCGTGCATCATCAACCCAAAGCCAGAATACCTTACTGTACATTAGCTGTAAGCTAGTGAGCAACAGCAGGCAGCGAGGGTGAGTGTAGTGCCTCTGACTCAACTCATGACTCACCAGAGACTCTGGTTATTTCCCTCCAGTCGTCTCCATTTCCCCTCTCCCCCCCTGTGTTCACACTTCCCCTCCAGTCAGAAGTCAACAAGGACGCAGAGGAACTAATTATAGTGCACTAAACTGTGGTTCACCGCTGCAGACAGGTCGAGAAACGAGAGTTAAGATAAATCCACTTTTTAAATCCCAAAGGTTTAAAAGAAAGTCTCTGAGCTCTCCTCCTGCTGGTAAATAGTAGGATCAGCTATTCCTCCAGAAGCCCTGGCTTTGCCCCTGACTTTCTCTTCCAGAGCTCCTGGGACTCAGTACCTGAGGCTGTCCCTCCCTACATTTGATCCTTCCAACACAACACTCTGCAAAGCTCTGTGACACAACGGTTCTTTTTGCTCATATGAATATTTTCAAATTGTGCAAATAAGCTTTGCATTGAATTTGTATGTAACGGGTCAGTGAGAAAAATTTGCTTCATGTTTGAAGAGAGAATTATTTTCACTGGACATTATGATCCAATATTTATATCATATGGTGGAGTTCAACATTCTATTCCAGTACAAAAACGGTTATTACCAGATAGGGGAAACTCTCATCGTAACATTTAGGAAGAGTGATTTATTGAATTAGTGCATCATGACATCTTACTAAAAACTCTAAAAT
>JBBPCS010000130.1:14327372-14373120 GCA_037974645.1 Hollardia meadi
CTGGAGATCTAATTAACTGATCACCAACAGCTGTGTTTAACTGTAACTGCTGCCTGAAAGACACACAAAAAGCCTTGAAAGCACCCCTCAAACAAGTAGGATTTACGGGAAAACCGTAGGCTGTATCGCTAAAATGAAGATTCCTTGAGTGTCCTGAGAAGTTGCTGAACAGATTGATGTAAAATTTGTGTGGATAAACTAAAAAACTTGGCTGTGAGAGCAAGAGAAAAAAGTGTCTCTGTCCGCTTTCTTCCAGAACTTTCTCTGTGAAATTAACATGGCCGCTTATGGGGCAGATTGCTGCACTTGCTGTGGACTTTGCCCTCTCTGAGGCAAACTATAAGTCTGTTTGTTTCCAAATAAACATTTTATGAAAGAGCACAACCTAGTCTACATTTTAATGTAAAAATTATGTTTGTAGAGTGAAATTTGTGAGCGTAATGGCAGTTGTAAAACAAGTTTTTAAGATTATTTTTTAGCTCCTCTACACTCTAGCTGGCGCAATACACACCCATTATAAACTCAGAAACGGTGGGAAAACTATCCCAAACTTAAACTGCGATTATAAGTTTTAATGGGATTTGAAATATTGAATGATATCCTGAATGTGTACAAAATGGTGAATATTTTCATGTTTGAATGGGGTTTGTAGCTTGAAGTATGAATGAGTTATTGAATATTTCAGAAAGTTTGAATTTGATCAAAATTCTGAATAGATCCCATCGATTCCTAATCGAGCTGAACATTTTAATGTTTGAATGACATGAATACGTTGAAGTATGTGGAACTAGTTAAGGTCCAAAAAATGGCTGGAATAATAATAATAAAGTTTTTTGTAGTAGAAGAACATAGGTTGTGAATGCTTACTCAGCATTCACACCAATAATAGCGCTTAAAAAGATGTGAAGGCTATTAAAACTATAAAACATCTGTGTGTGTTAAAATGAAAAAAAAAGAAAAAGAAAATATACATACTTGTGGTATTTCTCCAACCATGGGACGCTGTCTGCTAGGAGGCAGGTATTGTCTGAAGCTAGCAGATCGAGAAGGCTGTCATGATCCTGCTCAGCATACAGTTTTAACAGTGCAGTGTCTATGTCCTCTCTACATCCATTGGCCACCTCTGTGCTTCGTACCTGTGTGGAGATGAAGAAAAACAGTATTTAAAACATATACAATACTACAAGAACTTCAGACAGGTGAACTCATTGCAAAATTCAATACGGTTTTATTACATTTACCTCTCCCAAATAACTGATAAGGAATTTCTTGCATCGCAGCACTTTTTCCTGGTCACACTGTGCCAGGTGGTTAAGATCTGCAAACTCGTGGAGAGGAGGGTGGCAGCGTGTGAATGAAGAAGAAGCTGGCAGCAGCAGTGGGTAGAGAGAGATCAGCTCTCGCACATCCAGCTGACCCTTCCTGCAAATATAAAAGGTAGGGTCACAAAAAAGTGAGGCAACTAAACAACAACTAAAGGCCAGAAACTAGACAAACTAGACAGAAGTCACATGACAACTCATAGCTGCATCTTCAATATTTTTTTTATAAATGCAGAAGCGGTTTAGAATACTAATGGGGTAAAATCTTTGATTCATTCACCAAAAATCCTCAAGTTTTAAGAAAATGTATGTGTTCTGCAAAAGGTTTGTGGAGAAAAGCTAGAGTCATAATGAATTAAAAGGAAAAGAAAAGACAGAGAGATATCAATTGCAAAACAAGAATGAGATTTGATTTAAGTTCAAAAGCAGTCAGTAATAGCTCCCTCCCTCCCAGCAGATTTTAAAAAGGACTGCACAGGACAGCCACTGTAGAGGGAGTGGCATCGCGGGAGGTAAGGAGATACAGACACTTCGACAGTGTGACACACTGACCAGCGCTCAGTGTAGAAGGAACAGCCAGCTGGTAGTCAGAGCTAACAGTCATGAGCAGCTCATGAGCAGCTGCTGCAAATTCTCCCATGTCCACGCTAGAAACACAAAGTGTCGAGTGTAGAGGGTAGTTGCTATGCATATTTATAACACATGGAGAATTAACAAACTTTGTGCCAAAATGCCAAGATTTGGACCTGAATCCATCACAACAACAATACTAAATACCCATTTACATTGGTATTCAGCTGAAAAAAGGTGGTTTGGGGGTTTAGTTACTCTTTAACAAAAGCTGGAAAATGATCAGACACTGACCCGGACTCTTACCTGAAGTGTTCTTTTGCTTCTAGAAACTGAAGCTGGCCAAACTGTATGAAACCTGCCTGTTGGAGGATTCTTTTGTGCAAAATCTGGACATGCAGAAAGTGAAAATATAAGACAACTGTGTTTAGTTTAGAGAAATACTGTCAATAAAATTTCACATTAAGGTCTTGGTCTGGTCCAGGCAAAATTATCACATTATCACTGATTATTGGTGGTACCAGATTGATTGTCGAGGACATGAATCAAACACACAATGTCATAACAGTCAAAACATCACACCATTTGTTACCTGGAACTTGTCTTTGGAAATATTTCTCTGTGCTCCCTCTGTGAGGATGAGTGCCTCCTCCACTCTGTGACTGGCCAGTAAGTCCTGGATTTGTCTCTCCAGTGGCAGGGGTACCAAGACATACACAGCCTTAGTGGAAGCCAGAATGACCTTTCCTGAAACATAGCATTCACTGGTCTGAACATCACACTCAACAGCCACAAATACCCATCATAAGAGTCTTGTTTATACACAACCAACAGACCGTTTCATTTCATGTGTCTTACACAATATCATTTAAACAGTCCTCATCTCTGGACAGAGGCAGCTTCATGTGTACTTTCCAATGACTTGAAATCTCCATTCTGCACATGCCCATAGCTGAACATCAGTTCAGTTGCTTATTTAATTTTTTTGTTTTAAATCTCTGCTGAGTAATATTTTTATTCTAACACTGAATGCCTTTGATACTGAGTTTCCCCCTGCCCCTTTAATTGCACTATTTGGGGTGGTTGAGCCAGGTAGAGTGAAGGATGGGTATGAGGCCCAGGCCATATCTTTATCCACACTGCTAGCCAGAAAACTGCTGCTACAACTCTGGAAATCTGAGTCCCTGACATTTGCCATGTTTTTTATTTATTTGTTTTTTATTTGCTTTTTGCACTTGTTGTCTGTGTATCTGTTCTTGTGTATTTTTTTATACCAGTTTTGAAAATCAATAAACAGATGTTTAAAAAAAGAAAAGAATTAAGGCTCCAATGTTCTACACAGCTTTCAGCCACACTCTGCTCAAAGATTTTGGTTTCTCAGTCCAGCAAGCAACGACTCTTTCTATCCCTGGACTATTTAATGACTAAGTAATGATTACCAATTTTATGTTTCACAGAAGTGTCTGCACCAAGGAAATACTTGACAGTTAAAGGATTTCACTTAATTTTCTAATATCTACTTCCTTTTGTGGCACCAGAGGGAGCTGCGAAGTGTCTGATAAATTCCCTTAAGTGATGTCACTTTAGTCAATATTGGCTGGGGCTTAGGTCTATAGGTTTGAAAATGAAAAAAAGAACTGGGGGTGTGAAGTTAGAAAGAAGTGAGACCTCTGTAGCCAGTATCTCATCTCTGCTTGAGGCTAGAGGGTCGAGTTTACATATCTGAACTGTCTGAGGTAAAATAGATAGGCGCCAAGTTTTGATAAGAAAGTAGAATGTGTCAAATAAAAAGAGACAATATTTCTGGTTCTTCTGCATCTATTATGATATTCACTTGCTCTTTGTAACCTAAATAAATAATGGCAGAAATGCAGCATCAATTAGTTGATTGCTCCTTCCTCTGTTGTTTTTTTTTTTGGTAAATGGGGGATTTGATTAGATGACATAAGTTGAAAATCCATAAGAAAGCAATGAGAATACCTTCAAAATCTTGCAGAATTTGTCCATCCCTGAATGAAAGTGTCTGTTTTAGCTGTTGGTCCAACATGCTATGGATGGTGATGAAGCTCTCATCCAAAGCCACCACGTACGGAAAACACACAGCAGCACCAATCACATTCTCCGACCAGTTGACTGGAGCCCGCTGAGATACCCCTTCTGCATTGGCAAACATTCCTGGTGGGGGATGTGGAAAAACAATTTTGAGGATAAATAGGATTATGTCATGCAAACATTGCCTTTAGTCAAGAGACTCATAGCTTTTCAAAAATATAAAGACCATTGAAAAAAAAAAGGAGAAGATGCACATAGAAGAATTTTAAAAATTGTGGAGGTAAGTCTGTTTTGACAAATAATAGGTCACGTGTACAGTATGTTAATCTAAAAAACTATAAATTAAAAAGCAATAAAAAATGTTATGTACATGTTAAACATAGGAATAACATCAAATTCAAGAAAAATTGCCAATGCATCTTCAGGATTCTGCAGTGTTCACAAATTTAAATTTAAGACTTTTAAAACCATTTTAATACCACATAGAATGTAACTTACCAGTTGAAGAACAATGGCAGAAAACAAGTAGGGACATACGGTCAACAATTTATCAAGTACTTTGATTTATTGACATTTATTTCACATTTTTGTCATTTCCCAGCTGTATACAAATTCTTAGTAATTTATATTATTCTCAATTAACATGACCTGGACAAAGTGTTGATGGGTGGATTGACCAGTTAAAAATAATTGGGGCTTTTAAGCTTCTACTAAAATTGACACTTGCCCATTTATTTCTCTCTTTATTTAACAGGGACAGTGCACATTAATAAACATTGCTGTAAGTGTGCCAGAGTTAGCCAAGAGGCTATTTTTCATCTGTAGTCCCTGGACAGATGTTACAGAGTCAACATTATGAGACCTTAAGCTTTCTAGCTATTGTAGCCAGCAGTGGCAGTGCTTATTTAGTTGCACCAACCTAACTAACTAACCTCACCTAACGTCTCTACAATAATATCTCCCACCAGCCCACAACCACATTCATGAAGATATATATATAACTAACGTTATTGTTTATATCTGAAAAGAAAGAGATATTTAAGACGTTTGTCCTGACATACCCAGACCACCAGGTGCTGCTAAGAGGAACTCCTCCCTGCCGATCCTCTTCACAATGGGTCTCCTCTCCTCACTGTTGTAAGGGAAGAGGTCTTGGGAGGCTCCTGTGTTGTAGTTCAGAATCATGTACTGTGTTGCAAGGGCCAGGCACAAGAAGTAGCCATCAAGACTAACAGCACAGGGCTGCTCAGGAGTGGTCACCTCTTTGACCAGCTGCACTCTGTCCTCATACACCATGTAAATCTGCACTGTCCGCCGCTTGGAGGAAAGCACACCCATCTCCACACAGAATGGATCACCATTCACTGGGTTCTCATTAATGCAAAAAGCAGTTACACCTCTGATCTTGGCTCCACCTCCTGCCGCCGAGGGCACAGTCTCCAATGTCACCATGTCGACGAGGAAAACTATTCCATCACAAAGCACTATTAGACGCTCCAAAGCGGAAGCGGCACGCAGCTCAGTGACTGGTTTCTTGAGGCCCAGATATTTGTGCAGCAACTTCTGAGCCGAGTAACTCAGTTTCCCTTTGGAGGTGGTGACCTCATCGAGCAGGAAGTGGTGGATGAAGCAGTCATTGGTACCCATGTACAAGTGCTTTCCACAACATTCAATGCACTCAATGTTGATGCGAGCCTTGTCGCCCATAAGGAGATCTCGCTCCACAGCGGGGACCAGCTCAAAAGCCTTCACACTCATCTTGGCCAAAGCATCTACACTAGATGACACAAAACAGACAGGCATCAACAAAACTGCAAACAGATTTAAATAAACAATATGACTGTACACTGCAAAACATTTTCTTGTGATGCTTTATTCATTTACTGGCAATATTACTATTCTTTACCAGGCTATACTAAGGCATCGGGCGGGTACGTAATTTACAACAAACTCTAGATCTATTCTGCTTTTAGGCAGTTCAGACTTTTGCTTATTTCTGACCAATTTTCCTCTGAATGACACGTGAGTGCAAGCCTTGTCAAAAATGTCAAACATTCCCAATATCTTAAGGTTTTGGAATGTTGGTAGGGCAAATAATCACATTGGGCTCTAGTAAACTGGGAGAAACACACCTTTCTTGCCACTGTATATAACTTGATGCACACCCTTATGTACCCATCCCATATTTTGGCGTAGGCACACAGGGGTGTGTGGCACTTGAATAAAAGTACTGGCTTAGCCCGCATGCTTATACAGATAAGTGATCTTATTGAAAATAAAGGTTTCTTCCCTTAGCAATGAATGTCAAAGACCTTCATCGTGTAATGCACATCCTTACGAAAATCTGTGTAACGTCTTGAAGCTAAATTAGTCATCATTTATGTCGAGTCTAGCCAGGGTTACCTTTCAACAATTTTGAAAAAACATTAGCTAACACACTCTCTCATGTAACGTTGCTCAAATGGTAATAGCTAATGACGTTAGCACTGGCTAGCTTGCAAAATCCATTAAGGCAAACAGTGGCACCAGAACAAAGTTCACTGGTTAATACTGCTTGTTGGAGGTGGAATATTTATTCGTGAGGCAATGTAGGTTGAGCATGCGAGAGGTGGTGGGTTTTTCTTTTTTATTGATTATCTTCTGGGCCAGCTAGCTAAGCTAACGTTAGCCTAAATAGACAGTGATGCCAGTGCTAGCAAGCTAACAAATATAGAATAAAGCTACAGAAGGGCTTTTTGTTAATGTGTTTAAGTAAGCTGTACTGTTTCGTTACAACAATAACGGGATGTCTTTCTGAAGAAAAAATACCTAGTTCCTAACCAGCCTCCCCTCCCTAGAGATGACGCTCTGTGCACCAATTCCCTCCCTAGTTTCTCCTGGAGCTGTTGCTTTAGCAGGCATACCTACCGCTGTAGACAGCGTTCAGGACAGCAGGCCGGGGACCAACAGGCGAGCCTTACAACTCCCAAAACAGCGGCCAGGACGTGTATTTAGGGTCAAATATTAATAGGGCCATGGTGTTCGGGTTCAGCGCTTCACCGACAAGCAGAAAAATATGACTTGTCAGTATAAAACACCGCCCATCGCCCATTTGCGCTGAACTCCTTGTGGTTGCAGGTGATGCAGAGCTGCGTTCAAGACAGTCTAGCAAGGAGGAAAGTTGTTAGAGACAATTTCTCAACACATTTAACTGACTTACTTACATCGTAATTATGTATAAACTGTGGCAAGTTTTATAATCTTGAACTGTAAACACATTTATTTACAGTAAGTCATGATTCTCAAAACACTGTGAAATTTTGAAATCTGTTGTTAATTTTCTCACAACACTATGCCTTTGTTATTGCCTTCATACAGACTTGAAACGTTTAAGTACAAATGTTTTCAAATCATCGAGTGATGATGGCTCACCACTGGAAAAGCTACCGGAACAATTAATGGAACTGATCCATCATTACTATTAATTCCACCTGCGCTTTTCCTACTATGACAAGTCAAAAGGTCTGCTGTAAAAAGCATCATTTGTGAAATTGTTATAATGGGGCATTTGTCTTTACCGTACAATGTTAGTGATATATCATCTTATATTTTAGTATTTTATATTGTATTGCTGGTACTGTCAAATGATCTAAGACTAAGGCGTGTAAGTCTAAATGAGTAATTACATGCAGAAACAAAATATAAATTTGACATTGTGTCAAAAAAATTATATATAAAAAAAAACTGTAAGTGACAAGCTGACGATGAACGCAACTCCGCCGCTTTTCACCCAAGATGCACCTGTCTAACTGAACTGAGAAAAGCCATTTTGTTGTGCTAGCTAGCTATGTGGGTTAAAGAAAGCCTCCAATAATATTATATGTTATATCAACGCTAACTATGTCTCTTTTACGATTTTGGTTACTGTCGCAGAATACAGTAATTGAACGTGATAAAATCTGTAAGTAGGTTAGGTTAGTGTTAGAATGGCATAAACTAGCCTGAACAGCTGAAGCTAAAGTTTTGTGGAGAAGACGGAAACTGGTGGCTAAAGTGTGGTGCAGTTGCAGTTATCATACTGTTAGCTAGCAATATATTTACTTAGCAGACGGTAGTTATGTATACTGACTAATGAACTTAACGTTGACCATGGTTTGTTTGTGAATGTGTTTTGAAATAGTTTGCGACTGTCTACGCTACCAACAAAAGACAGCTGGTTTAACAAAGAGGCTGTGTTGCTGACAGTAAATAAACAGGCTACTGAACAATCTAACACTAACTTAGCAAAACACTTGAACCATACAGTGTTAAGCCAAAGCGCTAATCTGATAATGGCAGAGGACACCCGACAGGACAAGAGAGCCAGCTTCTCTTCTATAACGGAGCACAACACCAACGGAATGGCCAGGACCTCTGCTGTGGCCTCAAGCAAAACTGGTGCTTCAAAGAAATTAGTGATCAAAAATTTCAAAGGTATTGTCACCGATCACCTTTGTTATTTAACAGCAACAGCATTAGTCACATCGATGTACCTCAATACGACAGAGGGTCTAACTTAGACAATATTGTAAAAAGTTGTCTGTCTATAAAGTACAATATGCTGACCTAACTGCTCTGATTAGTATGCTGCTTCCCATGTCAGATTTGAATACGGCTTGTTTTATAACCACACAACCTTGCACCTCCCAGTGATTTAGTTATTCTGCCAGGTGCATTGATTTTATGGCCAGTGTTGATTTGAAAGCCTCTTACATCTTCTGGTTGTCCCATCAGAAGATTGCATTTGATGTATCTTCCTTCTTACTCCTTATACCGTTTGTAAATCGTAATAACAAACAGACAATGGTTAATTAATGAATTGCAAAAAGTTCCTCACTATACCCGTTTTAAATCAAAATTGAATAACGTTTTATTAGTTGCTGGTTAGATTAAATAAGTAATTATACGCTTTCACTTCACAACATGTGATAAACTTCCATTATTTTTTGACAAAGTGAATGTTAATTTAAAAAATAAAACAAAAAAAATCCTCATTAGTCTAATAGGCAATGAAAGTAATGTCCTTGGTTATAACATGCAGTAAATTTTCATATCGGCAGGCATGCATACTTAGATATTACAGTCATCTTAAACAAAGCTATCTTTGTATTATTTTGATAATTATAGAGGATTTCCATTTTTTTAATGAATAAAGCAGTAAGAAAAGAAGATAAATTACTTGAAGAAGTATGTTACTTTTTTTTTAAACATTTGACAGGCCTTTGAAAAAATGGCACTGATTCAAACTGATGTTGTTAAACATGTCAAAATATGTTCTCTCTAAATGCAAATGTTGTTTCATTGTGATTAATTATTATCTTGTTTGGCAGTTCCCAATGTATGGGACCTATAAATAAATATTTTGCTGGCTTTTTGTAACAGACAGGCCAAAACTAGCTGAGAACTATACTGAGGACACATGGCTGAAGCTACAAGATGCAGTGGGTGCCATCCAGAACAGCACCTCTATCAAGTACAATCTGGAAGAGCTCTATCAGGTTTGCTGTCTGTCTGTTTAAAATCCTGCTTTTTGATTCACTTTTTCTCCCAGGCCCTTATGTGTAGCAGTGTTTGACTGTAGAAATGTGTTGGTACAAAACAAGATGTCTAGCAAAAATAATTTTATAGTTACATGATCTTTCAGCAGATCATACACTACAGACTTGGAAGTTGCCAATGGTTCATTTTAGCTCAGGGTTAAAATACACTTGCAGACATTTGTGACCTAGATATGTAATCAATCACATCATAAATAGAATCTCTAGTTTTCTGTTTGTTTACCGTTGTATTGGCGTACATTAACATGCACATTTATTTGAAAATCTTCTGTAAACTGCATTTCCACATAACAGTGGATTTACATTGTGATCATGATCCAGTTTTAAATTAAAAAAATAATATGCTGTTTTATTATGTTGTTTTTATTATGTTATTGATCCTAATTGTAAAATAATTTCTTGTGCTCTTGTTTCTCCTCGTTGTTTCTGACCCTCTCTTTTTCTTGCAGGCGGTAGAGAATCTCTGTTCGTATAAAGTCTCCCCGACACTGTACAAGCAGCTACGGCAGGTCTGTGAAGACCATGTACAGGCCCAGATCCACCAGTTTAGAGAATATCCTTTTTTTGTGCACAACAACATAATGCCATATGATGCACACATGTCAAATATGTTGAAGCATTTACTAATGTTGGGACAAATAGCTTACATATTTAGGCGTTCTTACATTTTGAATCATCATGCATTGTGAGAGAAAGACTTCTTCAACACTAGATATCTTACTTTATAAGACCTCTGTCTTTACTTGAACTAAGACAGCAATTTACTGCAAACCAAAATGCATTAGGTCTGTTTTTAGCCAACTGTTAAACACCGCAACAACATGCTGCTGGTGTCTTACGGAAGTCTGGACTCTTCTGGCACAGTTCAGGTGTTGTTGCAGTCTTTTCTCACAAGGGGTCAACATATTACAAGTTTGGCACTCATGCTTAATATTTCCAAATGCTACACATTGGGCTGTAATGAGCAGTGACTGTGACTTGGCAAATGGTGTAAAGAAGTTTGACACATTGTACAATGAAACAGAGACTTTATAAATATATAAATTATAGGCAATCCAATTATAGGACCTTGATTTATTTTATCATATTCAATGAAATGTTGCTTTATAACAGGCTGGACTTGCTTTATGGACTCAAAATGTTAATTTTTTTCTTTCCTTTCATCCTTTTCTTGCAAGTGAAACCACTGTTTATACATACTGCGTAGCCAAAGGATATTGTGAAGTATGGTCATTTAACATTTTGGTTTACTTACATGAGTGAATGGAAGATTTGTTTCCTCAACATGGAGCTCACAGAGTCTCTGGACAACCTTTCCTTCCTAAAGCGAATGAATCGCTGCTGGCAGGACCACTGCAGGCAAACTGTAAGTTTAAATAGACATATATGCACATCAAAACTCATCTGCTAATAGGAAGGCATAAATCTCATGTTTAGACTTTTTTTTACCTTTTTTTTTTTTTACACTTTATAGATAATGATCCGAAGTATCTTTCTCTTCCTGGATCGTACCTATGTGCTTCAGAACTCCTTACTCCCCTCCATCTGGTAAAATTACAGTTTATTCAAAGTTTTCTGTTTGGTAAGGTGTACTGTTTGTGTAGGAGGCTGATGCTCTATATACTGTATGTTGCAGGGACACAGGGCTGGAACTGTTTCGTACCCACATTGTGAGTGACAGTGCAGTTCAGAAGCGCACAGTAGATGGCATTTTGGAGCAGATCAAGCTTGAGCGTAATGGAGAGACAATAGACCGCAGTCTACTCAGGAGTCTACTGGGCATGCTGTCAGATCTACAGGTACCTGATCGCATGTTTGCCATAATGATTCATTAGATGGACTGAATGCATAGCAGTGTTTTTACCTCCTAACTTTTGTGAAGGTTTACAAAGATTCTTTTGAGGAGAGATTTTTGATTGAGACCAATCGCCTGTATGCAGCAGAGGGCCAGCGGCTGATGCAGGAGAGAGATGTGAGTGAGACTTTTAATGGGTCTATGATTTTAGTGTGTTATACATAATGTACATAATGCCATGGATATGAATATGTTTGTATGTGTCCAGGTGCCTGAGTACCTGCATCATGTGGCTCGTCGGTTGGAAGAGGAGAATGATCGTATCATGAGCTACCTCGACCAGAGCACTCAGTAATTTTCCTTTTACATCTTCACATCATAAGACAAAAATCATGTCTCATATACAACATAAACATTATTTCATAGTTAATATCTTCAATAAAAGATAACGCCTCGTGCATACCAACCTTTGTAAAAGGAATAAACATTATAGAGTGATATATAAACTGCCAAATGGTCTTTACTCGTGGATCAGTAGACAAATGGCGCATTATACCATCAACTGGCTGCTTACATTTCCAATACAAAGGGTTATCTTTACTAAAGGGTATCTATTATACTGTGTTTCTTATATTTATTTGAAATATTTTCACATTAAGCTCCTTCAACATCTTAGTTTTTCTTTATATTTGATTCTGTTTGATTAGTATTCCCCTGCATAATTGAGGACTTAGTAGTTCTCTTCACAGTGATTTTTACATTTTAAAAATGTGACCATCAATCATCAGGCTTAATGTAACACTCTTTATAGTTTTCTTTTTTCTAGTAGTTTTAAATGCATGAACCCAAAGTCTTAGTTGTAACACCAGATTTTAGTTTTCAGCAAATAATTAATCAACAACAAGATTTTAAGTGGAAGATTTGCTGTACAGAAACATCAGGATGGTGAGATTGAAGGCATTTTCTTGAAAGGGGTGTACAAGATAAAAGGACTGACTTTGAATATGTATACATTTATTCCAGCTTTTGGATGTACAGTATTTTCTCATTTTTTTCCTACTATTTTCTCCTTATTTTCACAGGAAACCACTTATTAGCTGTGTTGAAAAACAACTTTTAGGAGAACATATGACTGCAATACTACAAAAGGGTAAGTCTACGTGACATACTTTAATGAGACTGTAGTTTGGTTGTATGTTATGGTGTTCTTCATTTTGTTTGCATTCAATTTTAAGGCGTTTCACTTTCTCCATAAATAATGCGCAGTTTTGTTTGCTGCTTTAAATCTTAATCAAGCCTGTTTGCTTTGTCTGCTTTATGACTTGTTGTGAAATCATCATGATTAAGATTTACAAGAGCACAGTCTGACTAAAGCAAAATGATGTGTTCAGAAACAGTAAATTGTAAAATGCAGTTCTAACACATAAAATAAGTGTAATATTTTTGTGCCAGGTCTGAGCACCCTGCTGGATGAGAATCGTGTGACTGAGCTGACCCTCCTCTACCAGCTCTTCAGCAAGGTGAAGGGAGGACTTCCCACACTGCTGCAGTTCTGGAGGGATTACATAAAGGTATACACATAGTTCAACCATCATACAAGAAAAAGCATTCAGAAAACGTGCCCATGTCCTTGAGAAACACATTGCACATATACATTGTTGAAACTTTCTCTGGTCTTAGACCTTCGGTGGAGAGATAGTATGTACTCCAGAAAAAGACAAGGACATGGTGCAAGACCTGCTGGACTACAAGGACAAGATGGACAACGTGGCACAGAGCTGCTTCACACGGAATGAGGGATTCATCAACGCGATGAAGGAGGCCTTTGAGACCTTTATCAACAAGAGGCCCAACAAACCTGCTGAACTTATTGGTGGGTCAGGCAAATAAAACACACGCTATGGCAGCTGTAACTTGCTATGTTTTAGAACTTCGAAAAAGTACAAAACCATGTACCCATGAATAATTTTACACAGCACATTTTTTATTGTGGTTTTATTAGTTGCAGCGTGTGATAACAGCTTCCTTGGTTATTGCCTCCCATCCAGCTAAATATGTGGATTCAAAGTTAAGAGCAGGGAACAAGGAGGCTACAGAAGAGGAGCTGGAGAGAATCTTGGACAAGATAATGATAATCTTCCGTTTCATACACGGTCAGTTACGCTTCTATTTGTGTTTGTGGTGAATGAATATGTCAATTCAATTTATATTTATATAACCCAATATCACAAATCTAAATTTTGCCTCAAGGGGCTTTACAATGTGTAGTTTTACACATTTTATCACCTTTATCCTTTGACCCGTAAACGGGAAAAAATGGAAGTATGTTTATTACTAATAACTATGAAGCTTGTTATATTGTGATTATTGTGTATTATTTTTTGATCTCTACGCTTAGGGAAAGACGTGTTTGAAGCTTTTTATAAGAAGGACTTGGCCAAGCGTCTGCTGGTTGGCAAGAGTGCTTCTGTTGATGCTGAAAAGTCCATGCTCTCCAAGCTTAAACATGGTGAGTCCAGTGTCTTATATCTTGAATTAGCAAGTTGTCTGTAATAAGAATCCCCATTTTGGCTTATGGATATACAGTCTATATGTCTGCATTTCATATTGCTTTTGTCCTACCATGGAAGGCACTAGCCTGACCATTGGGAGAAATTTGGGGTTTAGTGTCTCCCTGTACAGTATAACTACATTATGACTTTCATGAGAAAGTCTGCCTTAAAATTTGAACAGTAATGCTTTCTATACACTAAAAACTCCTCCAGTTTAAGACTTGATGTTTCTCCTTGATCTTCCCTTTGGCTGTACAGTATAGAGAAGATCTTGGCATGTGGTGGTGTGATTACAAGTCTGTTGTGATATGTTGTGGTTCTGACTTCCTCCAGAATGTGGAGCAGCATTTACCAGTAAGCTAGAGGGGATGTTCAAGGACATGGAACTGTCCAAGGACATAATGATCCAGTTCAAACAGGTATTTGCAGGCTCTGTGCACATAAACACACATAAAAGCACATATTTGTAGCTTTAAAATATTGATGCCGTGTTTATAGTTTGTGTATGCATTCCACTGTACTGTGTCATTTTAAACATCTTTAACAGCAATTATATTTATACTCAGTATATACAGAACCAGAGTGAGCCAAGCAACATAGAACTTACTGTCAACATCCTCACTATGGGCTACTGGCCTTCATACACACCCATGGAGGTCCACTTGCCCACAGAGGTAAGCATTTCTATGTTTGGGTGCTGATATTTGTGGACAAATGCTTTGGCACTTCTAACAAATACACTTGCCTAGCACACTGGGGTCATTAAGTAGTAGTATATGCCAGCATTTATTTTTGTGACTTAAGTAGAACTTGAGCATCAGACGTCACACTAAACTTGGCAGTGTCATCAACTGAATGTTAACCAACTGTGTCATCTCTTTATTTTTTGGCAGATGGTAAAACTCCAGGAGGTGTTCAAACTGTTCTACCTGGGGAAGCACAGTGGTAGGAAGCTACAGTGGCAGCCCACACTGGGCCACGCTGTGCTTAAGGCAGAGTTTAAAGAGGTAAGAGAAATGGTACGTCCTAATGGTGCATAGAGAAGAGAGACAAATCGTCTGAACTGCACTTACAATGAATACTTTATCCTGCAGGGTAAGAAGGAGCTGCAGGTGTCTTTGTTCCAGACGCTGGTTCTGCTGATGTTCAATGAGGGAGAGGAATTCAGCGTGGAAGAGATTCGCACTGCCACTGGCATAGGTTACACATCTTTAAATATGTAGTACAACTAATCTATTGTGGCAGAGGCAGCTGCTGTAACACATTATCATTCTGTCTTCTATCCTGCACAGAGGAGGGAGAGCTCAGGCGTACACTGCAGTCCCTGGCCTGTGGAAAAGCTCGCGTCCTCAACAAGAACCCTCGAGGGAAAGACGTGGAGGATGGAGACCGTTTCAATTTCAACAATGATTTTAAACACAAACTGTTCCGCATAAAGATCAACCAGATTCAAATGAAGGAAACGGTAAAAATACAATCACATTTCTGTTTTTCCTTCATCACATACTCTTCCTCCTGTGCAGAAGGATGGTTCTCAAATATTTTTAAAACGGGTAAAACATTTTCCTTACAGGTGGAGGAGCAGGTCAGCACCACGGAGCGAGTGTTTCAGGACAGGCAGTATCAGATTGATGCAGCTGTGGTGCGCATCATGAAGATGCGGAAGACCCTTAGTCACAACCTACTGGTATCAGAGCTCTACAACCAGCTGAAATTCCCTGTCAAGGTGACATATCTTAAGCTTCTTATTCTCATTGTTGGTATTTTTTCTTTGAACACTTGTGCACCCACAAAGTTCATCAGCATCTGAATTGCTTTCCTTTCCACAGCCGGGCGATCTGAAGAAGCGGATCGAGTCGCTCATAGACAGAGACTACATGGAACGTGACAAGGAGACTCCTAACCAGTACCACTATGTTGCCTGAAGGGGTACCACTGTTACTGCTATGCTTTCCTCACGGCAAGTGTACAGCTGGGCCCCCCCAAAAACAACATTAGAGCCCTTCAGCTGCCCGACTCTCCTCTGGTGCCCATCTTTCCCTCCATCTTGGACACAGCGTCCAGATCACACAGAGTTCCAGAGTGACATGAGAGACTTGGCTGTACTGATCCCACTCTGTGTTATCTTTAATGGGATGGAAGCTGGAGGCGTGATGGTTTTGATGGTTGGTTAAATGTGACTTACAAATCTGCTAATGCAAAACTCAACTGAAAATAACTAGCACTTTCCTGTTTTATGTTTTGTTTTTCCTTGTCAGGAGTGAGGTCTTTTTTTCTTCATCACATTGTTCTAAAATCACTAATTTTCTACTACATGTAGTTGGTTTGTGTTGAGTTTTTGTTTTATTTCATTGTTTTGTTTCAAGTGTCATCCTCGTTATCCCCATTCAAACCAAATCAGGCATTTTGCGGCGATCAGCAAAGGGTCGTGCGGTGGCGTGGGAGAACATAACTGGGAAAGTATCATTGTTTGGTCCATGAACCCCACCTGGTTAGGGCCCGATTTCCAGCTCTTGGATCGGGAGCAACAAATCCTTCAGAGAGGCTTTCTCCATCTGTATACAAGTTTGCAGAGCACCTCCTCCCCTGCTGGCAGTGTCTCCTGGTAGCACGATGTTGTTTTAGGAACCAACCAACATAATTGAAACTCGAAGCAAGTTGTAAACAGCTCAAACAACAATACTATTGACCAGCTGGTTTGATGTGATTGGTCACCGCAACGTGGTGTCGGTGGCATTTCTCCAAAAGTTTAGTCCGTTTTAAAATCCCTGCGACCTGCATCTCCACAGTCTAAATGCACTATCCACACTCAATGAATCCTTCCAGTGAATGGGAGGAATGCTGTTTTCACCACAATGGCCGATTTGGTCTGAATGCAACCTTTGATAACTGCATCAAGCGATGAGTTTAAACCTGATTGGGTTGGTTGATTTGGCAGGAAAAAAACAGCTGTTGCAGACAAGAAGAGACTTCTGAAGAATGACACGGGTCAAAGGGGTTGTCAATGTGTTTGGGTCAGAGTGAGGGTTACTTGCCTGTAACACAGAAGCTAAATGACATGCAGATGATGACATGAGTATTTCTTTGGGCACCTGATATATTTTGACCAAAATGTCCAAATGTCTAATGTCATGTGTGGATGTTTTTGTAGATCAGATTGGATGTAAGAGTGAGAACTGAACTTCAATAAATGGATATTTAATGATTCAATAAATGATTTGTAGATAACCAGCTAGTGGTTGGTTGTTGTTTTTTCATCTAACAAGTTCATAATAGTTTGGGCAGGGCAGCTTAGCTAAGTGAGTAACAAGGAGGATTGATGAAGTAGTCCTTTTCCAGTTTGTATCACTCGGCCCCAAATGATACAAAAAGGAAGTGAATTTTTGTTTGTTCTCTTTACATGCACTTGATTTCGAGGATCATCACTTAGATAGACATGAGCCATTCAGGATTTTTTTTTTATCTCAAGTTACTGGAAGAGGGAACTTAAAATGAAAGGATGTTTCTTGATACTTTAACTATTACAGCAGCAGTCAGCATTTGCAAGATTAAGAAATAGACATTAAGCAATATGTCAATCTCATTTTAAGACAAGGAAACGGCTTGTCTTTTGCTAACTATGCAGGGAGAATGTTGCAGAGTCCTGATAAGTCTTGGACAGCAGATTTAAAGCAGCCTCTGCGTTCCTTCCAGGGTTTTGCACACCCTCGTGAATTGATGAAGGTGTCAGCTGACTACCCATAACACATGCACTCTGCAGCTTGCGCAGTACAGGATGGGTGTGTGTGTGCGTGCGTGCGTGCGTGCATGTGTGTGTGTGAACACATATTTATAGACGCGGGTAACTTTATTTATTTATATGCTGGCATATATGCCGTTTTCTAGATCATACAGTATATCATATAAATCTTTTTACGTGCCATGTATTAGAAATCATCATAGGAATGTTTTGTTCACCCGTTCGTGAATTTTATTTACCCTCTAACTTTTGTATTCAGAATTGTTTACTTGATATTTATTATAAAATTGTGTCGAGAAAGAAGGCAAACTAATTAATTAATTGAATTACTTTTAATTAATTAGCCTTGACATATGTCACCGATGTAAGTTCCTCTAAAAATAAGTAATTTCATTGTAATTTCATTCCAGGAAGAGCACTATTTCTGGTGTCTGTTCACACCCTGTTGGCATCACCTACCTGACATTAAGTACAATTATGTAAGTCTGTAATAAGTCATATATTTATAATTAAACATTTTCTCATGTAGTTACACAAGACACAAAAATACAGTCTATCTGTTGTGCATAAGTGTGCCATTTTGTTTCTTGTTATTGAGCAGAGGACAGTTGATAAGAATAGAGCTTTGAATAGAGCTCAGTCCTCGTGAAAGCAAGAGGGGGGGTGGTCTCACGTGACTGGGTAGCGTTAGCTCTAAATGCTACCAGTTCACATGACGAGATAGCGCATTCAGTCAGTATTGCTGTGTCAGACATCTAGCCGCGCTTACTATTCGTTTCTACCAACAGGTCGTGCTTTAATAAATAGCATTTTTAGCTATGTTCAGACAGCAGCAGGGAAACAACAAGAAGCAGGACCAATAGGGACACCTCAGATTTAGCTAACTGTCCGTGAAATTACAGTTTGTAGTGCGCGGTGTAGAGCCACCTGCACCTCCAGCGGCATCACAACACCACATCTTCGGGTTCTTTCCTCTACAGGGATAAAAAAAAAGAAAGAAAGTAAAGTCTGCTCTGTGGTGGGGTCTGACCTGAATAATGAAACTCTGTCACGCTTTGGTCGCGCTAATCATCGCCTGGTTTGCAGTTTTAGGTGAGTGTTTAAAGCATCGTCGTCATGCCGATTACTGTGGCCCCAACGACGTCACGAAATGGACTGTTAGCGGTGTCCGAGTTAACGTCTAGGTGTTTCCTAATTTAGACGGAACAAGTAGTCATAATGTGACGATTTTGATATTGTTTCCTTGCCTTTCGTTACAGTAAAGTTTAATATCTGGGTGTGAACCGTTGGTTGAGACTTGTAAAGATGTCACTTTGGACGCAATCAGTTATGTAAGGTTAAAGGGGAATTCAGGTATTTTTAAACCTGGCCCTTATGTTTATATATTTGGATGTGTAAATGATTCATACTTAGCAAACGTTTTGGAATTGATCCAGTAAATAGTCTCAGCCTATAGCTGCAACACACCTGCAATGGCTGCAACGTAATCCTTAGGGGCAACTCCGACCCCCAAAGTTATGTCCACTGAAAGTGTTTTTTTTTGCCTCTCACAGTCTGAGATTATTACTCTAAGTGCAGAAAACATTATGTGTAGGATCCGACAGCGATAGTCCTCATTGTTAGAGTAAAATCCTCTTTGTTTAACCGGAAGCACAAGTCTCGTCTGAGGAGAAGTCAAAATCTCGTGAGATGTGAGTTGTCGTAGGAAGACGACTGTAGAGAAGTGAGTGAGAGTTGAAGAGAGGAATTTGGAGTTTACAGAGACGGACTCACGAAGTCGTGGCTGAATATTTAGCTGATTTTAACAGTCTATATGAGCAATAACTGCAACAACCGCAAGATTTCCAAGTGAGACTTCTCCTCAGACGAGACTTGTGCTTTCGGCTAAACAAAGAGGATTTTACTCTAACAATGCGGACTATCGCTGTGGGATCCTTTCCGTAATGTTTTCAGACACTTAGAGTAACAATCTCAGCCTGTGAGTGGTTTAAAAAAAATGCACTTTCACTGGACATAACTTTGACGGTCGGAGTTGCCCCTAATGATTATGTTGCAGCCATTACAGCTGTGTTGCAGCTATCGGCTGAGACTATTTACTGGACAAATTCCAAGACCTTTGGTAAGTATGAATCATTTAAACATCCAAATATATAAACATAAGGTCCAGGTTTAAAAATAACGGAATTCCCCTTTAACTTAATTCATCGAGAAAATAATTGGCAGATTAGTTTATTGACAATTAAATAAATGTTAGTTGCAGCCAAGTGCTGTCTAATATTAAATGTAGCTGTATAGTCATATGTGTGTACTTATGTATAGGCAGGCTAATTGTTAGGCTTGGTGAGGGGTCTTCACATCTTGGACCACCTGCGTAGGATGTATAGCTATTAGTGTTATATATAATTGCATAGCTTGGCTTAATATGTGAAGAAGAAGAAGGGGCCTCCTGGTGTAACTAATACAGTATGTATGTCCTTCAGTGCTGTTGGACCCATAGCCTTTCTAAGTTTCACATGAACCTTGAAAACTTTGAAAATCTAAAGGTCATTAAGCTGTCCTTAGGTAGTTTTGTCAGAACATCCCAGAATTACTGGAACATACTATTCTATTCTATTCTAATGTAATGCTCCCAGGTTTTGTTAATGCTGTGGATCAGGAGATTGGCCTGACCTCATTGTTGTGTCATTTGAAAGATTCACGTGACTGACTGCTATGATGGCTTTGTGTTGCACACAGCCCATTAGGGGAGTGGTGTTAGTTTATATGACCAGTTTAATCGCCCTGAACACACACACAGACACCTGGCTGCACACACAGGAAAACACAGGCCATTACAGTTGTAGCTTGACTTGTTGCTTTATGGTTGATTAACTTTTAAGGCTCATCCTTAAATATATTATTAGTGTACTGTAGTTCTTTTTAAGTAAAAACTCACTTGGTGTTCAGTGTTGTTTTTTTTCACTCTGTAAGATGTTGAGGACTGCTGCTGAAGACAAACGGTGACCTTAGGGTTTACCTTACTGTTTTGTTGATCTCTACACCAACTGTCTAACACTGCTATCTGCAGCTTGATACTTTGTACACACAGACGCGTCTAACTCATGATCAGATTGCAGTGTTGTGTAAGCCGTCTGCTGTGTGTTTACAGGGTGAACAGAGAGGTGAATAAGTTTCAGCAAGGCATCAGGGGTGGAAATCGGTGATTGACAGAGACTGACAAAGGACTGAAGCACAGCACTCTTTGCATTAGGATCAATAGATTAATGGAAGAGATGGTAGGGAAGTGAGAAGAATATGGAAGAGTGAAGAGCTCAGTCTGTTGTCTGCTGTGTGTAATTAATGAGTTATGAAATTAGTAGCAGCAGTAGCGTGGTGGGCGA
Source organism: Hollardia meadi (assembly GCA_037974645.1). Taxonomy (NCBI): domain Eukaryota; kingdom Metazoa; phylum Chordata; class Actinopteri; order Tetraodontiformes; family Triacanthodidae; genus Hollardia; species Hollardia meadi. Next base: position 14,348,359 of record JBBPCS010000130.1, read on the forward strand.
CTTAACACAGTCCACAAGCTAAATGCTAAATAAATCTCTCTCTCGGCAATGTTAGCAGGTAAACAGTTACTATTTGGAGCATCATTTCAAAATATAGTGGCAAGTAAATTTTAAAACCTGCCAGCTTTGTCAGCCTGATAAACATTTTTTTGGGTTGTTAGGCCCACAGAGTCGATCCTTTATCATTAAGTCTGAACAAACAGAATAAAGAAATACAATCTACAGTAAAAAAAAAAAAAAAAAAGAATCTGTGGCTGTGCTGTTGAAAAATTAACCAAAGAAGAATAGATATGGTCATACAACGGTCACAATTGAGCCAAACTGCCTCAACTTCTTTGTAGACATTCAGGGAAGTGTGAATCAAGTGGTGAAACTCCTGTATTGCGTTACTGTATTATAAATGGGTGAGGAAGTTTTTCTTAAGGATGTGAGTTGTCGGGTTGATAAGTACATGAGTCCTGAATAGCCACTGTAGCTTTCAAACAATGTGTTAGAGAATTACAGCCACTATCACTTACACATAGACACGCAATGGTGAGTTTGCAGGGCATAAAAGGTATTAATAGCCGACAATGCTCGTGTGAAAATGTCAGGTTGGCTGGGTTGGTAAATGCTACTTGGTTATTCTGTTCATAAGAGCCGCACTTAGTATAACTAACAAGTATGGGTCCTGACTCCATTGGATAGGAGATGTTCAGTTGCAACTGTGACAAGTCTAGAGTAGAGCAGCAGCTTTAATAAGTTCTACAATTCTGTCAGAAAAGGTCTCTGCAGACCTCTGGTGGTGGCTTGTGTAAACTGCTTTATTGTGTATGTAGTACATTTATCTTCATCTACCCAGAAAAATCAAATAAAAAGCAGAATACTCCGAATAAATACTTAATAGTCATGTAGTGTGTGTGTACAAGTGTGTATTCTAATATCAATTCAGCAAAGTTGGTTACAATAGTATCCAAATGTATTCGTCAGCAATAACTAAACTGTGTTAGCAGTCTAACTCATCACCAGGTCACATTGTGCATTCATAATTGTGGGATGAGAAAAAAAAATGTTTTCAAGTATACTTTAAGTTTGAGTTTTAAGATGTTTTGCTTTTTCTCCACATCTTTCTCTACATTATTTTAATATTATGCTTCCCTGCTCTTTATGTTCTCCTTTACAGGTTGCTGTCAGGCTGTTACTCTTGAGGTGAATGAAGGGAACTCCACCTGCATCAAGGCTGAGCTTTCGGCATCATTCTCCATCACATACAACACCTCCAACATTACGGTATGGACACTGACAACAATATTCTGGTTCCCATATCTGAAAGCATTGATATTGATTTAACTGGTTGTATCTCCTTGTGAAGAGCAGTCTGATCTTATGTATGTCTTCAGAGAACAGTGCAGGTACCTCTGCCTGACTCCGCCACAGTCGATACTGGCAGCAGCTCATGCGGGATAAATGGCAGCTCAGCATGGCTGGTGGCGGTGTTTGGACCTGGCCACGCGCTCGGGCTGAGCTTTTCAACCAACGGAAGTCTGTACAGTGTTGCTAACCTGACGCTGCAGTACAACCTCAGTGACACTTCAGTCTTCCCTGGGGCCAACAGCTCCGGTGAGAACAAACATCGCAATAAACTGTCCAGCGCAGTGCAGATTCAGTTTGTTGTCAAGTGTGGTTAAATGCATGTGGTGCTTTTACAGACAGTAACATTCAGACCAGATCTAAATATAGAAAGAAAGTAAAGAATATATAAAACATTTTATTGAAGCATTTGTGTCTGATATCAATATTAGAAATAGACTTGTAAGTAAACTAAGAACACATGGGCTCATATTCCACAGATACTATATTATAGATGTACAACGTTGTTGTATGTTTGATGTTGTCCTAGATGTGGTCACTGTGGTGTCATCTTCCGTTGGGATTTGGGCGACGATCAACACCACCTATCGCTGTATGAGCCCCGCCTCTTTTGAAGTTGGTGGAGCAACTGTCACTTTCTCTGATATGAGGCTGGAGGCATACATGCCAGGAAATGACCTGAGTCCAAGAGGTACGACTATGAATGTGTTTTTGTGCCTGAGCTGGTGGGTTTCCAGCTTGCTTGATCTGCTGATTACATATTTCTCCATCTTGTCTCTTGTCACAGAAAGTGTGTGTATGGCAGACCAGGCCAGTACTACACCTCCATCCACCAGTGCCAGTACTACAACAACCATAGCTCCAGCACCAACTCCTCCAGGAACACCTGAACGCGGCACTTACTCTGTAAACAACACCAATGGCACCACGTGTCTCCTAGCCCAAATGGGACTGCAGCTCAACGTCTCCTATTTTTCTCGATCTCAGAATAAGGTAAAAGAGAGCTTGAGGAGCGAAGACAACTCATAGTAACACAATTGATACATTTCAGTCCATTCTGCGCAACAGACTTTAAATAAATCCAATGTATCGTTTCCTACTGTCAGACTATCCAAGCATTAGTAAACCTGACTCCTAACCTGACAAATTCATCGGGATCATGTGAAGCCAGCAGTGCCTCCTTGACTTTGACACAGGAGCGAACCACCACGCTCAACTTCACCTTCACTCTGGTCAGATCATCCCTCCTCTTTTGTGGATTTAGCTATATGCTCAGTTCTGTTTTTATTTGCGCGTGTTTATTCAACCCGTCTCCTCCTGTTCACAGAACTCCACAAGCAACAAGTATCACCTGAGTGCGATAACTCTGCTCGCTGATTGGTCTGATATGACTGGTATGTAATTTGTCACAACCAGCACACTTTTTTTTCTCTTTTCTACAAAGTGTTACTGACCCATCTCTCTCCACAGCTCCCCTCTCAGCCAGCAACACCAGTCTCAACTACCTGCGGAGTACGCTTGGCCACTCCTACATGTGCAACACAGAGCAAATTCTGGCTGTCGTACCAACCTTCTCCCTCAACACATTCAGACTGCAGGTCCAACCCTTTGAAGTCACCTCCAAACAGTTTGCTACAGGTACTTCTGTTATCCACTTTTTATCCCAAGTTTTCTGTATCTTTGCCCTCTGACCTTGATGGTGATAGTGATGATGTAGTAGAAGGAGGTAACAGTCTGCAGCATGGGGACGATGATGAAACTTAATTGCTGTTTCACAGAAGCTGCAGTAGGCTACTACAGTTAACATTTTTCATGTTGGCTGAAAAAATGAGGTTGACATTTTAGGAAATACACATTCTTGGAGAGTTAATGAGAAGATTGGTACCACTCATATTTAGGAAACAGACATGAGAGTGGCCTCAAGCTCCATCTAAATCTTTTAAATGCTGTCTCTGTAAGTCGACTTATTTAGCTGCATCAAGCTCATCCACACTTGTAGCCATTTTTGTTGGTTCTGGCACAGGACATTTATTGCCACTTAGAAAGCTCATATTTGGCTCGGTCGTTTCTCCAACTGGGTAGACACAGACAGCCATCACAGCACCAGAATTATTTGAATCACTGAAATAAAAATCAGAGATGTGGGCAGAGATTCAGTAGTCAAGAACAGGGTTTCTGCATTTCACCATTATCTGCTACAAGTGGTCAGCCATAGTAGCCACCAGAGTTGTTGGGTTTCTGTAGGAATGTAAAAAAAAAAACTACTGCACATATGTACAGTAACATGTTTCTAGGTCCAAAATTCTGCAATAGAACTGAACCTTCTCATCCGTTCTGTTCTTTTCTCTTGTTTCTGTGCCCAGCGGAGGAGTGTCAGATGGACCAAGACCAGATGCTCATTCCCATCATTGTTGGAGCAGCTCTTGCTGGGCTGGTGCTGATTGTTCTCATTGCATATCTAATAGGGAGGAAGAGGAGCCATGCTGGATACCAGACCATCTGAATGGACCCCTCATTTAACTTAAACCTGACAGACTGAATGGTGGTACCAGACTCTCTCTCTCTCTCTCTCTCTCTCTCTCTCTCTCTCTCTGTGTGTGTGTGAGCAAGTAGTAAGACTGGGGAGACAAGTGAATGAATGGAAGCAGTATTTACTCTGTGGTGAGTGCATATCCTATGTGACCTGCATATTTTAGTTTCCTTTAACTTTTTCTGAGAGATGATAATGAGAAGCCAGAGTCCTGCTAACTTTACATGGTGTGTTTCTTGATAAAGCTTGAGAAGAGTCTCGACTAGAGATGTGGAAGTCATGAGTCAATCGTTCGATTTGAACGACTCTTTTCACTGACTCAGGAGTCACAAGTCATTATCGGCATTAACTCGTTCACTGACTCGCCCCTGTTTGCCACTAGCTAGTGCGAACTTAGGACACAATTGTGCAACTCTTAACCACTTTGGCGCGTTTTTCAACTCAGTACTCGCTCTCCCAGCCCGGAGTTCGCCTTCTGGCCTGCCCTGAGCTGAATCACTCACTCACATAAGCCCGGAGCCTATGCGAGTGAGTGAGTGTGAGTGATGACTTGATACTCAGCTGTAAACTCGAGTTAGGCTGCTCTGAAACAGCCTGAGCAAGCCAGCAAAACAGCACCACCGGCTTTCAAGGCAATTTGACATAGTGGCCAAAACGTGTAATTACAACTTCCCGGTCCAGCAGGCAGGGGCCCACAATCATGGGAAAAGAACTGTAAAACGGTGTCACCACCCTTGTGGAATGACTTGTTTCACTATCAGAATTTGATCCATTCGGTCCAATAACATTTCAGAAGTCTAGAAGAGCCGCAGGATAAAACATTTTGTCCCATTTAAGTTAGCCGAGCGCTAAACTGGAAGTTAGCCGGCTTGAGTTGCTCGACCGTCTCATGCGCATGCTCTATGGGCGCTAGGGCCGGTGGCTGCGGTGGCGGGTTCTGGGTGACTGACTTGATGACTCAAGTGACTCGAAAACCCGACTGTTTGGTGATTCGATTCAGTAAAAGGAGTCGAACCTCCCATCTCTAGTCTCGACTTGATCAAAGATGGAGGCAGTTTGAATTTGCTGTAGCAAGTTTACCATCAGCTGTGCATTCTTGTTTTATTTGGCTATGTATTTTTAAAAAAAAATATCCCACGCAGTTAAAGAGGCAGGAGGAGATTTAAATTAAATTTAGGAAAAATATTTTTTTAAGTTCCTTTTTTTGTTTTTTTAACCCGTCCTGTCCAGCAACATGGACATGCCCATCCCAGTGTCTCTAAACAAAAGGGAAAGCTCTGGAATTTGTCTTTTCCAATAATATTCCTCTATGATGGAGACTGACAAAAAGCCAGAATTGACCCTGTAGTTCACTGAGGAACAGCTTCATCCAACTAATTAAACCCAGTCTGGTTGTAGTGATGATAAAAACTGTTATCTGCTGCTTTGGGTGTAGACAGTGTGTGGTGGTCTGGCCATAAACTGCGTTGCTAAAATTTAACATTACCAGTGAATGGGTGCATGGGTTCATTTTCTGGTCTTGCTTTTCCCACCCTCTCCTTCAAGAAATGTTAATATGAATTGTTGTGATTTAATCTTTTATTTTTTATAGAAAATGGTTTGATCTCATTTTCTATTATGCTTCTTACTGAGTTAAGTTAATAAAAATCTTGAAAGCCCAGCATTGATTTTATTTTGTCATACAATTAGTAGCATATAATTTGCATTATGCAAGCATTATAATTTGTAGTAAATTTGTAATTTTTGTAAAAGTAAAAGAAACACAGCTGTTTATATTGAGCTGTTTAACCAGGTATACATGATACAGAATACTCAGAGCTGGGATCAACGGCAAGGTTATTTCTGTCCCGTGCAACAAAATGTGTTATCAGTACTATGAGAGTTTAAAGGGCCACAAAATTCAAATATAGAACAAACTGGACACATCTTTGATAGAAATAGAGCAGCCCTTTCAATTGTGTTTAGGTAATTTAATCATAGTGCACTTGAAATAATTATTGAGGTCAGGAACTACGACATTTAGTCAAAACCTGAAACCAACCAATATAAGTACATGATCTGGATTTTTGAAATGTCATGAAATCAGTATGATTCACACTCGATTACCACAGCAGGTAGTACAGCATGGAGGTTTGTCAGTCATTTACCATTCAATGTGAAATACAGCAGGGAGGTTCTCTGGCTGTGCTTACACTATGCAACACGTAATTTATCTGAACTGGCCATTTGCTGCCCAGCTTTTTCCTCTACGGTGTCTCTGGCCGTCTGGAGTAAAGTGCATTGCACAATTAACAAGACAAACTGTGTTAATTTCAAATGGAAGCTTGTACGGCGCATTGCTAAGAATATTCTTATTTAACAATATATTTACACTTAGGCTGTATGTTTGTCTCAAATTATCTTTTCGACAAAAACTATACAGTATGTAGACAAGCCGTCAGGTGCTCATCCCAGTGGAATGTGTATCGAGTTTAAGCAACAGGTAGTGGAGTTTGGTTCAGGATTCTTCCGCAATGATGCGAGATCGACACATCTCCCGCAGCTTCGTCAAGGTTGCCACAGAGAGGCTTCCTGGTTCAGTGAAGATTTTCTAGGAAAGGCAAAAAACACCATGATTATAGGATTAAAGAAAGCAAATTACAAGGGATGTTTCCTTTACACTTCCTGGTCTTTCCTCCAGTGAAATGACACTAACTGGCAGTGACGGGATACCTCTCTTTTCTTTTACCTGCATGAAAGTGTGGCATTCATCAACAAATGGTCCTTGGGTGATATGCTTGAAGATTTGGCAGATGTCTGGCAGTGACTGGGCCTCTTGGATGAGAGCCTCGTTGTGGTGGATCAGTGTCAGAGCAACACGGAACAGGATTTTAGAGCCCTCGTAGAACAGGCAATCCCAAATCCGCAGAACTGTCTGCAGAAAAACCACAACAAAGAAGTAAATCCCTCCAGCCGTTTTAATGAGTTATTGTATTTTTAGTGCACCATTGGAGCAATGCTTTACAGAAAAAACATATTTAGTAGTTATCATACTACTACTAACTATTATGTATATCAGTTTAAAAGTTAACATGTTATTTTCCATATATTTTTCTTTTCCTATATTGCACCAAACAAGCTACCTTAAAGTGCTCTCAAGTGAAGCCGAGGAAAGACTTGGACACTGCAGCAGTAACCCTGCATCAGTCTTGGAATGGGAAATAAATGAGTAATCATGTCCTTGTTGCTGCAGTAGCAAATCATACTGCCAGGCTGTGGTGCCTGTAGGTGGGGGTGTAATCTTGAGGAAATAGCCTGAACATCTCATAGTGTTACACCCTCCTAATGAGGCACCATAAGTATTTGGAGAACAAACAAAGCAGTCCACACCCCTCCCCAGGTCAACAGAGGTAGTTATCAACAAGGACATGGTGTTGGCTGTTCCAAATAGTGTGCCTTGACGGAGCTTTTATTGTTTGAGAAAGTATAAGCACATTTTAACAACAAAACATTAAAGTTTAGAATAATTTTGCTCATATATGCATGTGTCATATACAGTACATGTATGTATTGTATCCATCCAGAATCCATCTCTGATTTACCACACAATCTGTTGTTAAGCATCTGTAAAAATCTGATGACAAAAAAATTCAACTCCGGATACAAGGTAAAACAAATAAATTGCAGTCACAAATGGCCGGACTTCCCTGCTGGCTGCACCATGAAACACACACAGATTCACTCACCTCAACTGGTAAGATGTCTATGTAGAGACAGATGAACCATCGGGAAACCACCAGGGTCCACGTCACATTATTATCCATCATGGTCTGCCAAACTCTGGGAATTTTAACTCTCACTAGTTCCCCTAACACCTCCTGGTCCATCTTCAACCCCAACATGGATGGACTGAAGTAGTCTGTAACAACACATACACCCGTCATTGTGAGGTAAGCAACTGCAAACATACATAAACAAATCAAGTCTTGTAATACAAAAGCTTGAAAACAGTTTAAAGGTGCAGTGTGGAAGATAGCTGATTTAACCATTGACTGAATATAAAGATGGACGACATGAGTGCTCCCAAAAAGTGAAGCCTAAACATCTTGATCACCCCCGGGTGGTAGGTCATAATTTCCTCCCCTAAATGATATCAGATAGCACATGGGCCAAACTAAAAACTCAAAGTCCAACTCAAATAAATTTTTCCTAAAGATGGTTTCTGTCATTTTAGGTAGTTCTTATCACGCTGATGAATGTTCAAGTGTTCATTTTTCTGATCAGTTAGGTTTTAATTAGTTATTTGATGCTATAAAAACAGGTGAAACATCATGATTGACAGCTGAGCCCTGCTCGCGATTGGGCAGGCGGGTGTATGGGTGGGAACTTTATACTGCAACTTCCCGGCCCAGTCGCTACTGTGCAGACTCTGGCTCCAAATGACGTCAACAGTGCAAGATGGCAGCGCTCGTATCCGGGATATTTTGGTTTAATTCTTGTACAATGGGAGGAAGTGGAGACCCGTCATCCATCTTTATTTAAGTCAATAGTTGACTTCCCAAGTCATCAAATACCCACGCTATGGGTTGGTGGCTGGCCTGACGACCCAGGAAACCCAAAGCGTTGGCATTTGACGAACTGGGAATGAGACTCAACATCTTAGACATCGCACGTTTAAAACAAAAATAGTTAAACTAACACTGAATTAATTTAAATTGTGTCTAACACAAAACAGCTCTTCACTCCTGGCATAAGTGCTGCTACCAAGCTTCTTGAAAATGTATACTGACAATCCTTTGTTTGAGTGAGCGCAAGTTACAAATGAAAACACACAGTCTCACCGGTCTTAAGACAAATAAAGACCATGTGATCTCCTACAGGATTATCCTTAGCCAAGACACACACAGGTAAATTAATGTAAACACATACAAACACACACCTGGTAAAATTCTACCAAGTAGTGCTTCCATTAGCCAGAAGGACTTCTCTTCATCTTTTGTGATGATAAGTAGATACCCAGCTATGAAGTTCATCCCCTGAAGACAAGAGAGAGACACTCAGGTTACACATGAATCCTGTGATCCTGCCAGAACAGGTTTATTCAGAGACTGCAGAGTTCTTTAATAAAGTATCCTGTGGAGAGACCAGTAAGTGTACAATGAACATGAAATCAAGAAAAATAAATCTAATTAAAAAAGGCTACCCGAGTATGATTACAGATGGATGGGTTCTAGTTGTATTTTAGAAGAGATGTAATCATCAACACAGCTCTGCTGCAATTTTGAATTGAAAATTAAGCTGCATATGGTCTGGTGAATTAAATTTGCCTTTCAAATGTTACTGATAAACATAGGGCTACACTAAGCTGACACTGACACAAACAGCCTTTCTTAGGATATACAGTATACACATTGTAAATTTTGTATATACTGTATATGCGTCAAAATTTATATTGCCTACTTTTTGTCGGCTAAATGTTGGAGTACATATTTCCATCAGTTTTTGTCCCATAATCCACACCAATAGACCTTATTGTTCACTGCAAATTAAAGTTACACAGCACCACAAACTATAATGAAACAATATGATATACTATGTTTGTTTGTTTTTTAAAAACAGCATTACCAACACCACATCATATTGCAAGGTCTTTGAAAATAACCACTATTCTCCCACTGTTTTTTGATATCTCTGTCACACGCATGTGAAGATGCTAGATCGTCAGTAATATTACCTGACAGTAGCCCACAGTTGGGTTGTGGTGACCATAAGCCAGCAGCACATTGTACAGAGTTTTCTGCAGACATGGGTTGGAAGTCTTACGGAACTGGATGTTGTCTGGAAATGTTCTGTTCAAGTCTGAAAGAATAAAAGCACACGGACACTCATATTTAGTGCAGTCTGTGAGCTTATGGGTGCATGAGAGCAAAAACCAGACAGTCTGTATTCACAACAACAATTCTCACATTAAATTATGTCTGAATGCAAACTTGAAGAGCTAAATAATATTTGGCATATTTTAGCAACAAGTGCAACACTGCAGCTAAAGCTATAAAAACTTTTCTTTCTTTTTTTTGCAGTGTGTCTGGCACAGTTGGCTATAGTCAGCATTAATCAGCAACTGTTCAGCCGAATCAGCACACTGAATCAGCATCAGGGGCAGTCAGTGAGAAAGAATTCTGACTGTGTTCAAAAAAAAGCTGTTACTTAACCAATTTAGCAGTGTCACATTATTTTTCATCTGACTTTTCTTGTTTTACAAGCAAAAGAGCAGATGATGACCATGCCAGTGCAAAACAAACTTTACAGTGCCAACTTTTTAAATCATAAATGTTCTTATTTTGAATTCAAACCATCCAGTATAATAAAACATTTAATCAGCATCACGTGGACATGAAAGTATTGGCTAATGCATTTTGCATGCTCATGATGATCTTTGGATTAGAAATGTATTTCCCCCAAAGAAGGGTTAGATAGAGGTTTCAAGTGAAACTTATAACAGAAGATGTGAGAGCCTGAAAATGTAGGGCTAGTTCTTTGAGGTTGGTTTGGTGCGCGTCAGAGCTTTTAAGGAGGTCTGAGTGAAAATAAGGATGATGAAACTGCCTGACCTGTGCAGATGGTCTCTACCAGTTTTGGGTCATGGTGGGCTCCGAGCAGGGACTGGTAGTATCCTGGGTTCTTGTCTAGCTGGTCTTGAGCCCCACTGGCTGCCATCCAGATCAGAGCCCGGTGCTCATTGGGAATTCCCTTGCGAACGTAACGCTTTACTGAAGGAGAGGGGGAACATTTAAGTTTAGTTCAGTTTTACTACATGAACTCACTTTGTAGGGACTCTGGAGTGTTCAGTTTTCACACTCACGTTTTACATTCTTGGCCACCTTGCCTTTTCCCTTCAGTAGTTTAGACCACTTGATGGATCGTCGGGTGAGCACGACTAGATACTCTGACATGAGCTCCTCGTATGACTCATAATCAAAGTCCTCTGAGCGCTCAAAGCCATATGGATCCACGCTGGGTCAAAAAGCACAAAGTTAGAAACAATGAAATGAAACACATCAAAGGATTGTTTTCAATCAGTATATCACAACCATCATCATCAGAATTACCAAGCATTCAGGTTAACCTAACATATTGAACAAAATCAGGTGGCATGTGTGTATGTGAACTGGTGTGTGTTTATGTGCTTTAATTTGTGTACTGTTATGTTAATTTATTCTATTTGAGGCAAAACTGATAACAAATTTCCAATTAATTAATTTAGAATTTTAATAATACTTATGTATTTTCTCAAATCTGTCATTCATTAGTCCAGTCTAATTTAATTGCTAGTGTTTGTAACGTTTAGGCCTTTTCATCCTACTTACTCAACACCATGTTCAAGCATAATTAGATTGGATAAAGCCATTACAGCGCAAAAGAAATACTAATGGTTTTATTTTGTTAATGTAGTCTTTCAAATATAGCATGTGTATCTACATTACCTACATCTACAATGTGGGTGCTGGTGGCTCAACTTTATGCCTTAGGTAACACCATAATCTCCCTGCAGCTTAACCCTTTCACAAGGGCAAAGTCATCCCTGAAGAACAAATGCACCTCCAGATCAGCAATGTGGCAGGCCACTACATCCGTTTTAATCAACAATCAAGCAACAGAATTCACAACATGAAACCACTTAATTACTGTATTTACAACACACAGTGTGGGGTGTGAAAATAAAGGTATCATTATATGCAAATGTTATGTTCCTCATTTTTGTTGCCAAAACAAGAGCAAGCTGCACACAAGCTGTATCAGTGTGGAGTTTGTTATTGTGGTACCTGATTTCAGGTGTTGGTATGGGTTATCACTGTTTGAACTGTGCAACTGCTCCCCAAAACATTTAGCATATACTTTTAATATCTACAAAATGCCAAAATGCTTAGGCTGTGTCAACGTGGTGACATGAACTGCACCATTTCAAATGCAATTCCACTCAACCACAATATACAGTCAGTTGGCAATAGTGTACACCTATGAAAAGGAATGCAGATTAATACAACATCCTAGTAATAAATCCTACGTTCATGAAGGTCAAAACATTCAGTATTCTTTACTTTAAGCGTGTTACAGAAGTGTTCTTTCAACTTTGTCATTTTGGAGGCCACTTCTCTAAAACAGTTTAAACATAAAGTGATTATCATCTTCTTGAAGGTAGGATTTATTGCAAGGCTGCTGTATCAGACTGTATCAATTTTAGCTAGCAGTTATGTGTACCAAATAACCTGGCAACTAGGTGTAGATCCACCAGATTGTCTTCTAAATACACAAATACTAGTTATGTTTTGAAAAATCTTAAGTTTTATTTGCACCACCATGCGATATGACAAAGGACTGTCCAATTTCTAATGAGCAAAACAAAGCTATAAACATCAGCAGGCCACTGCACAACACCTGCACAGAGTGTGAACCTATATCAGATTATTAATCAACTGAGTCCATACATTTATGAGACATGAAATGTAACCGTCAGGAGTGTGTTCTGAGTACAAAAATATTGCCAGAAAAGCCAATAACCTCCAGCAGATGCAGTTATCATGATTTGTTAAAGAGGACTATGTGTGATGGAGTAGTTGTTTTTTTGTTTTGTTTTTTACAGATGGCAGTTAACTGACAGCTAACGACTCGAGTAACGGTCTTCAGTTGTTAACTTTAGTTGGGTTATGTACATTTTCTGTTAATCGAGGCATAAAGTTATTAGCTGCTTCTGGGTTTATTTATCATGTAAGTAAAACTTAGTGAACTCCCCTTACCCTCCTGAAACCGATAAGATACGAATTTAAATGTTTCAGCAGGCTGAGATAAGCGTCAAAGCGCAACGTTTTATACGCTTGCTAATGTTAATGTTATGCTAATGTTACCTGGCCACTCTGTCTTTGGCTCTACCGTCGGCGGGGAAGCGGGTCCGGTTGGTCGCCCTGTTCTTCTTCTCCATTGCCACTCTTCTGCTCCACTGATATCATGAAAATCCGTGCTAGAGTCTCAGCGTGTATCCACCGTGTTGTGTTTCTCCAAAAAGGTAACACAAACAATGCAGACGTTTACAACAAACATGAATGTCGAAGTCACAGTTTTAGTTGAGGCAAGTTAGCGTAAACACTATTCAGTTAACTTTCTCCATGTTTGCGTGCGAAGAGACGGGACAAGACGCTGCTTTTTTCCTGGGATTACCATGCTATTCCCGGGAAGGGAAAACCATCAAAGACGTTCTCATGCTTCTCCCAAAACCAAGAAGTCGTTTTAGTTCAGTTCTTCGGGTATTTTGTCGATGCGCCGATGTTCAAATGCGGAGAGACCGTTTGCCTTGAGTTTTATCGCCATCCACATGCACCTGCTGCTGCTTTCCACGGAGCACAAGCTGGCCCGTAGCTCTAACATAAACACCCAAACATAACGACTACATTAACGATCCCCGGTGTAATCCTAATACAAGTCTCTTCCACTTTTCTTTCCCGGTGGCTACTCTGTGGAATATCTCGGACTCGTGACGTTTGTCCCGGGACATAAACGCCAAGCAGAACTAATGCTGCTTTCGAGTGATTCCCGTAACATCCTACTGCAAAGCTCAAATGGGATGGCTAAATGTGATCTATGCCGCATTTACGGGGCTTTGGTTAGAAAAAAGAAAGTGCGGCTGCCCTAGTAGAACGAAAAGAAGAAAACACGTACATCTAATTGAAGTTTTAAGGAATTCAGTTTTGACTTCTTTTTTTTTTTTTACATTAGTATCAACTGTTGACTGAAACGCAGCCTACAATGTAACTCACAACGACATCTTTACAGATCATACAATTCCAAGGGTTCTTCATTTGCACTTCACTGTCAGTATGTCCGATAACACGTGAAGGCAGCCAAAAAAGTGCGTAGCCGCGCCCTCTCCAGCACAGCCACGTAGCACAGGTAAATACAGCCACCTGTTAACCTGTTCATCTGCGGGGCAGCAGTTATCAAGTAGGCCAGTGGTTCCCACCATTTTTTCTAATCAGTACCCCCATAGCCCAGTCCAATTAACTCAAGTGCCCCTTCATCAACAGCACATTATCAATATATTCATTTGAATTTATTTCAAATTGGAAGTTATTAACAATCATATAAAATGGGATATAATATGGATGGTGGATGTTACACTATTTTCATATAATTGAACTACAATTGTCCAGTTTGATTTGGTCAAGTTTGCATTTGTACTACAACCACATGGAGCAGCAAAAGCTAGATGATCCAACCATTTATCCTTTACGTTTAGCTATAAGCTAATTATTTCAATTATTTATCCATCATTTTGATCTAAATCTAAATCTTTCACTAGTTTTCATACACTCTAAATTGCAATAATACCTGAATTAATTGTTAGAGACAGGACATGTGGATTTTTAACAATCAAATCATCAATTAAAAATTTTAAAATTAGTCGAGCTATGCTGCAATCTCTCTACATACCCCCTGGTAATATTAGAAGTACCCCCTGGTACAAGTGCCCCTGGTTGGGAATCACTGCTGTAGGTTAAATGATATAGCTGGATTCAAACATATCTGTTGCATAGGTTATTCAGGGCTTCCACAGTACTATCATCATATCATTGGATGTTTGCAGATATATGACAAACGAAAATTAATGAATGAACTCAAAATACGTGACTCAAATTAATCAGTTTACCTTAGCTTCTTCTGTCCCAACATCAGCATTCACATCGGGAGAGAAACATTTGATGAATGTATGATTTTTTTTTAAATGAGCTAATTTTTATTTTTTTTTAACTATATTGAAATGACTTAAGTCATGCAAAAGTAACAAAGGAAACCCATTCTCTTAAAAGGAAAAGGTGATGTTGATGTGTATTAAAATGACAGAAAACCTTATATATGAAGGCACCAGATTTCTATTTAATTTGTGCTAATGAGAGAATCTGGAGCAGATGTTCAGACACTGTCTCACCCAGTTCCAGGCAGTACTGTTGCAAAATGAAATTGAAGTTGTTTTGGTGGCTTTTTGGTGGCCATCCTCTGGTTGTAGTTTCTTATTTTCCAAAGGGAAAATTACTTTGTGTGTGGATAGACATGGTTCATGTAACTTGCACTCAAAAGAGGTTAATCCAATAAGTTTAATGGTCATTATATAACACAAGATTTTACAATGAAACATATAGTTTATAAATATAGTTTTAAAAACTGTTAAGTATGAACATACTGTTTGATTTGAGTCTTTTTAGAGTTTTCATTTTATATAGAGCACTGTATATGAAGCAAGTTAGTAAAAAATACAATGAAGGTAGGTTACAACTGAAGTATTTGCTGGACAGCCCAGGCTAACACTGTCCTTGTGACACAAGGAGCCAGTCCACAAATCCCACAATTATCCTATATAATTCAAGAAAAGAAATTCACCTATTTGTAGAAGTCCCATTAGCCCTGTTAGTCCGACCTAAATCAAATTACATAAAACTTCATTTAAGCATTACTGCCCTACAGAAACACAGACACTAACAACAACATACTCTTCATCACCACTGCTTATCAGGATAAGCCTTGGAATGGACAAATGATGGACTATATAGTAGTAGTAGTAGTATCCGTTACAATGACCCTTAAATGAATGAAAAAAGTTGTTTTTTTTGGTTGAACAAGTACTTTATTACAATTTCACTTAATATTATGTCCTGACAAACATGAAACTTGATGTAAAACTTCTTTTAATAACACTGATTTGGTCAAATTCAATACGTTGAAAAGCAGAATGCTGCTGCAACCCTATAATCCTCACTCTCATCTGTTAGAGAAACACTTCTCTGTATCTGTGTGCTAAACACTATTCAGTTTCCCTCAGATGGACAATGTGGTCTTAAAGAGAAAAAGAAGGGGGTTCTGAATGTAACATTATTGGAATTTATACAGCAGACAGTTCAACTTTAGCAGTTTACATCTGACAATGAAATTTTCTGGCTTGGAAACGCCTTGGAATCCCCTAGGAGCTGGAAAACTTTGCTGGGAAGAGGAATGTTACTTCCTTGCTTAGCCTGCTGCCACTGCAACCCAGCCTTGGTTAAACAGCAGAAAATGGATGGATTAACATAGATTTATATTGAATTACATTATAATACACCTTCAAAATGTAAAACTAGTCCTCTAATACACTCTTTTCATATCCTATTATGCAATGTTAATGCTTGTGTATACTACCTGTTTACGCTCCAATTAAAAGTATACTATGCAGGATTTTCCTAAAAAACAATGTATAGACTATAAAGAATAATCCCTCTCAATCATCACTGACTGTATGATCCACTACAAGGGTGTGGTGGTGTCTGTATCTGCTTGACCCTGTCCTCTGACTGTATTTTCTTTTCTTTTTTTTTACTGTAATTATTATTATTTTATTATTTCGGGACGTTTCTGGGCATCAACGATTCTGAAAAAAAAATAGTTGATTGTTCAGTCTCATTCCTATGCCTTCAGTATTTGATGATCTGGGAATGAGACTCAACAATCACCTATCTTTTATCTACAAAGAGCAACCGACAAATCCTGCATATAAATTTTTTTAACGTAATCTACTGTGTTAAGAGTGTTGATACTAAGTAACCATTTTAAGTGCTAGAAAAGACGATGGTGCTGAGTTTTGTACAGAAGGTAAACAAGATAGTTTTCAAGTTGGGAGTGCTGCTTGCAACAATTCAAACTTCTTTGCCACCCAGTGTAACTGTTGTAGGTCATTTATTGAAGTCATCTATCAGTGATTCTTATACTGTAGCCCTTTCATGAACATGCACATACAATGAATTGTTGGATGTGGATGATTGCATGCGGCTGTTGTATACTTTTAATGAAAATTACCAGTTTACAGTGTATGAAAGAACTGAAATCTTGATTTAAATTGCTTGTATACAGTATCCGTGAAAAAGTGCCTGACCAGTCGATGCTGGTTCTACTTCTGAGGTTGTGCACTGTATGTCACCCTAGAAAGTAAAGGTGTCAGTAAATCGTATGATTTTGGGCTTGTATGTTTGTTTGACCGAAGGATCCCCATAGTTGATTGTTGTGTACTTTGGTCTCCATTTTTGATTTTCTCTCCCAGGATGAATCTTCGGTGACGTTACAGCAGAGGTCTCGCTGCCCTCAAATGCAGCCTGATAGGCAGTTTCTTCGGAAAGTCTAAAACTTTGTGGCATATTAGTATCTTTTATGACCACCGGTGTTAGTTCTTTGGCATCCCCTTCTTTATCTTGGGGTTTAACCTCTGTTCGTTTCTCTTTTGTTGTTTGAAAGATTTCTTCTTTTGTGTAACTAGGGGGACATGTCGCTATTCTAGTGTTAAAAGCAGTCATAGAAGTATCTTCTGGTAGTGGCGATGCAACCAAAGGGTTTATATTTTCTGGCTGCGGTGCTGATAGAGGGAGGGAATCGGTCTGGTCCGCAATGACTTGTGGATAATCAAATCTGTAAACACGTGGGATGAGGAACTCGGGCAGCCTTCTTGGAACGGTCTCAGCTTTGGCTAGATTCACATCTTCCGCTGCTCCATCCTCTACGGGGTTACAACCTGTGTATGTAGAAAGTCCCTCAGGTTGGGGCTTTGAAGGGCATCTTCTGTCAGTAACTGCAGTAGCAGGTTCACCCATGGTTTCTGATGGTTCTACTGAATAGAGTTTGGGAGAGGAATCTACACATGTGGACCACACAGGAGAGCCGTTCATGATGGTTCCCACATGCCAGTTCATTTGGGCTTCTACCTGTGGAAGAAGTCTGTAAGGTTCTGGGAGCATTCTCTCGGTGACGGATGTTAAAGAGAGCAGCTCTAGATGTCCATATTTTAACTTGTTAGTGATACTAGTTTCTTCTGCTGTAGTCTGAATTTCACCATATTCCTCTGACCTCCAACCTTTAACGTCCTTATCATTAGCTTGAGGTCTTATATGCTTAACTGAACCTTCGGCCTTTTGATCTGAATGCTCGTCCCTCATCTGCCTCATTTGCTCTGCTTTCAAATGATTTTTTTCTTCCAGGTTTGAGTTTATTTTTGTTAAAATGTCTACACCCCGCTCTGGTCTTTGTTCTTGCCGATTTGTAGTTTTATTTCCTTTCAACAGCAGTCCAACAGATTTACTTTTGATTTGCTTGTGTTGGTTTTGTTTGTGATCAGTTGGATCCACTGCCTGTTGTAGCCGTCTTTCATGACAAGCAACCCTCTGTTTTACATTACTTGTCACCTTGACTCCTCCAGAAGGGCATTTGTGTGAACATTTCAAGTCACTTCCCTTACATACAGTGGCCATGGTCTCAAACCTCTCCATCAAGGAAGATAGGACGGCCCCTCTTCCAATAAGTCTTGGTTTGAGCGGCTGTTTCTTCAGCATGTTCTCTCCCTTTTCCCTGTGCTCAGCCATGGCAAACTTGGCTACTATATCTTTCACACTGCCCCCCTTCTTCAGTCCTCGTTCTCTTCTAGTCTGGTTCTTGGACTCACTGCATTGGCAGTGGTTCAAATCACCTGCTCCTCTGCTGGAGGACAAAGTTCCTACCTCCCTTTGGTGGGTGATGGGAGGTTTGGGTGTGGACCGTATGAACTTGGATTGGAGGAGCTGGAATGTAGTAAGGCGCCGGGGTTTTAAGTCTCCAGTTTTTTGAGTTCCTACATACCTGCTTGGCAGTCTGTCTTTTCGTGGATCCGACCAGCATTTTTCAGGGGTCTTGGAACTGGTCTCCGCAGTCTTTTCCTGGGTTGTTTTATGCTTTCCAGAGAGCTGAGCAACAGTGCAACTTGTTTTTATTTGAGTCTGCTCCATTGAAGCCTCAATTCTCTGATCAGGCCAATCTATGTTTCTTTCAACTACAATATCCGACCCTGGCTTCTCCGGCTGTCTGTTTCTCGTGGTCCACTTGGGAAGAGCCTGTGTTAGGTAATGCAGGAGACTCTCCAGAATCCCTCGGAGCACAGGGCGGCAGTTGCGGTCTCTAACCAACTTCCTCAACATACCGGCATCAGGGCTGTTACTGGTATTCCGAGAATCTGGTCTATGGAGAATAGAGGACATGCAAAATTTAATTCCTGTAGCCATCTGCGGCGAAGCATAGCTACCTTAATATTTATGGATCTTGACAACAGAGTTGAAGGATGATTGGTAAATTATTACATTTACTATTGCATCAAGTAGGTGTCAGTGCTTGATGCATAATTGTGAGTTAATGTAAGTATCACAATGGATGGTCATGAACTAGAAATGCTGTCGTTATTGTAACTGTTGTCCTCATGTAGAAAATGTGCAGTATTTATGATGGCTGATATTGTGTGGCCTGCAATTATATTCCACTCAGATGTTTAACAGAACTAAATAATTGTGCATAAGGTGATTATATTTTGTGGATATCATGTCACATATGGATATCATATTTGGATTAGCCATTTTTCAGGTTCTTGCACAATTTTGAGTATGTTGTTAGATAGATAATATCACACTCCACTTTTGAAAAGGAAAAGAACAGAATAGTGTTGACAAGGCTTACCATAAAGAATGGAACTATGGTACCACACTATCTTACCAGTACCAAGTGGTCCTAAACCTCTGTTTATCATGCAGTTATAGTGATAACTCTTGATTTAGCACACCTGTTACAGCATAAATATGGGAATATTCCATTAAGGTTGGCTTAAATCTCTTTTAAGCCAGTTGTAAATCTCTGAGAAATGAGCATCACTGAACTGGATAGGTGTCTAGTTAATTTGGCATTTCACAGTGACCATATAAAACTAAAGTCATTGTTACTCAGAGCAATTTTAAAATAAAAGGACTAGTTTTTCTCTTTACCTATTAATCATCTACTGGAGTGTTATATCAGTCAATAAACAGTACTTCTTGAACTGGATATACTAGTAGTCATCCCACCCCTGCAGCAAAATAGGGCAAATAAAATATTCAGACTTGAAGTGACGTTCTCTTGCAGTGTGAACTTGTCACAGGTGATTAGTTCAGAGGGTGGTAGAGGGTTGTGCAGCAAGAGGAAATTGGAGATAAGCTGTCCATCACAATACATGTTAAGATAAAGAGAGACAGGCACTTAATGCATGATGTACATCTGAGTCCATTTTAATGTTCATATTATATTAATATTCACCATGCAATGGTGCTTTCAGAATATAGTCCACTATTCCTGATTAGAGCATCACAGTGCAAATAATAATTAATCACGGTATAAGATAAAATGATTACTTTTCTACAACTCAATAATGTTATGCATAAAAATCATCTTAAAATGTCCAACACATGTTGCATGCATTAAAAAGCCAAGGTAGATTAACAGCTATTAAAGCTTGCTGTGGAGAGAGACATATCTTAAAATCCGTTAGACTTTATCAAAAGTTTATACAGCGTTTTTTGCTCATTTTGATGAATTAGATATTGCATGGCATAACATAACCAAGTGCTTCATGTTAATACAGGTTAGCTCTATAAAAAGAAAAGGTCAGATAAGGAAATTATCTTTTGTTTGTCGATTCTAAGTTAACTAGATTACTACTCTAAGTAAAATAAATGTTAAGTTACGCCTCCTTGCCATCAACAGAAGATGGAATTTATGCCTTATAACTGTTTGCAGATGTAGTTCCAGAGACAGAAAAAAGATTCCAGACGAAGGCAGAAACTTCTAAATGGTCTCCCTTTTGATGTTACTCGGCCTCACACCTACAGTGACAGGCGCCTTAAGTTTTCAACTTCTCACAATCAACCAGAGGTGGGCAAGAGAGGTGAGGAGAGGACAGGACGCCACTCAAGACTACTGACATACTACCAGGGAGGACTAGAGGAGAGTGTGGGATAAAAGGAAGCGGTTCTACAGTCGTGTGCAGTTCCTCTGATAGCCAGTAGGGTTCAGGCCAGTGAAGAGCAGGATTACTTGTCTATGCACTTCTCTGAAGATGCTGCCTTGTAAAGCTCTTCTCCCAGCTCCTCCAGACGCTCCCTTTTGTCCAAATCCTGGTACAAGCCTGGGGGAACCTGGCTCGAGCCATGCATGAGGCCATAGAGACAACCTGCGACCAGGCCTGTGGCTTCACTTTCACCTAAAGATAAACAGAGCATTTTCACAGAAGTCACAGTGAGAAGGTTGTATGTTTGTTTGTTTGTTCTGTCTGTGTTTTAAAATGCCATGCAGGTGCAGAATGTCGTGTTCCTCACCTCCGTGGAACATAGCTCGTTTACACAGTTCAGCCCAGTCACTTCCTCCTGCTAGAAGAGCGTCGTAGGCTATCATGGGGGCATCATGACCTCTCCGGCCTGCACGGCCCTCGGAGCTCCAGCGCTTATACATCTGTATGAAAGAGGCCGGCATACCAGCAGCACACTTTTCCTGTTAGGAGTTCTAATGATGTAAAAACCTGAAGGCACCTTAACCTTTATATGTGTGATTTACCTTGTCTGTCTCCTCAGCGTCATAGCGATCAGGGAATGACGGTTTGTTCTGTCCTTCCTTCTCTATCCCTCTCTCTTCCAGGTAAAACTGCCACTTGGCCTCAAAGTAGAACCAGTTTTCCTGGTACTCTGCCATAGGAATGCATAATCACCCTCATTACTGGCATCAGCTGATAGTCATGCTCTCTCAGACACATGTGCATACATACCAAACTCAAAAAATTACTATATATTAGGGATTGACTGTCATATCAGTGCCAATACTGATTATTAGTAATCAAGGAGACTGATAATCGATATACACTTGTATGTAGTACATATTACACAAGTACATATTACTTGTTACTTTGTGGATTCATACAAACTATAATAATAGTATATATTATAAACAATTATTTCACTGCAATGAGACAAAAAAAACCTCACAAATACAGATAATCAGAAAAGGGCTGAATATCAGATCCAATAATCGGCCAGATCGATAATCAGTCATATTGATGTTACTCTTTCTTCTTCTTCTTCTTCTTCTTCTTCTTCTTCTTCTTCTTCTATCAGCTTGGATTAAACAACCAAGCTGTAAAGTGATTTGCCTCTCGCACACAGAAACACAATCTAACCTGCCATGTGTCTAATGGTCTTCCTGCAGTACTCCTCAGCCTGAGGGATGACCTTCATGAGCTCGCGGCCCCAAGTCACAAGAGGTTTCCCCTGGATTGCATAGGATGCGAACAGTGCTGTTGTCAGGGAGCCTAGGAAGCCTGAAGTCAAGTCAAACAAGTTTGTTCTTATAGCACCATTCAGACACAAAGCAATTCAAAGTGCAGGGGCATAGAAATACATTAAAAATAAGACATTAATAAAATGTTATATTGCATTTAAAGGCAAAAACTAATAGCTAAAGATGAAAAACTAATTACATTTAAAAGACAATGACAATCAAAGCCAGCAAATAAATAGTTACAAATTAAAAAGTAGTTATGTGTAGAATTTATTTAAAGCTGCAGTAAACAGTAATGTTTCAAGCCATCATTTAAATGAGACAGTTTTAGAGACCTCGGGTAATCAGGAAGCTTGTTCCACATGTTGGGAGCATAGAATCTAAAAGCTGCTTCACCTTGCCTGGTTGTGATCTGGATCTGGATGCTTCATAACGTACAAGTAAATCAGAGATGTACAGTATTTAGGCCTGAGACCATTTGGTGCTTTTTAGACAAGTAATGGGATTTTAAAATCTATCCTTTGACACACAGGAAGCCAATGCCAACAGCATTTTGGATGAGCTGCAAAGACACCATTAAAATAGTCGTACAATAAATGCACAAACAAGTTTTTCTGTATCTTCTTTCTATGTTTTAGTGGGCTGATGATTTTCTTATGTAGCTGTTGTCCATGACTACTCCAAAATTTCTGACTTAATTTGTAGATTTTAGCATCATGCAATCAAGGTGATCACTGACTTTTAATATTTCTTGTTTGGGGTCAAAAACAATGATTTCAGTTTTTTCTCTGTGTCATTTGAGAAAATTCTGGGACATCAATTATTGATTTGTTCGATGCACTTATTCAGCAACATGTAAGGGACTGTAGTCATGTGGTGACACTCTACATGTACATGTACTTTTGATGCTTCAGTACATTTAATACCAGAAAATTACTTTTGATACATTTAATATCAGATACTTTAAGACTTTTACTCAAGCATGACATTTTTACATTTACTCAAGTATGACTTTGGGTACTTTTTACAACATTATTCCATCATAAGAGTAAGGGGAAGCATGCAGATGTTGAATAGAAGAGCCCTGAGAATAAGCCAAGATTGACACCACAAGTCACTAACATGCAATTAGAGATGCATCCATTTATCCGCAACAGAATAATCAGCCTGTAGTTGCCAGATTTCTTCGGATTGGTAAGAAAATGCCAACATTGTCACCTGTGGGGTGGTTGTGGGTCATTCTGCCAATCTCAGTGCTGACCTCCACCAGACTGTTTAGTCTCTCAGGTTGCCAGTATCTCATACCCACACACATGGCCTTGGCAGCTGCCCCAAACCCAGATCCTGGACACAAACACATCCAGACACACATTTGTTTATATACAGTACTGCAGTTATGTTGGACTCAACATTGGACTATATGTAAAATCTCCACCAGCCTTTCTCGTTGAAGGGTGTGTGCCAGGCAAGCAGGAAGTTGTGAGGTTTGAGGTGGACACAGCCCTCCACTGTGGCAGGTTCAGGGGCCCTGCCCTGGAGAGACACCATGGCTTCAACATAGAGACGCACCAGCTCCCGGTACAGGTCCTCCAGACACCAGTAATCTAGACACACACACACACACATACACACAGTGACTGAGAGTCATTCATGATTGGCATGCAATGCAAGATGAGTGGTGCTTCAGTGGGCTAAGTTTAGCTTCAGCCTGCCACACCACAGATTAGGGCCAGCATGCCTGTGGAGCGAGTGGAATCACTTCCACACACACCAAGAGGTCAACTGGGATCCTCGAGCTGAGCCCACAGTCATCCTGCTAGAATTTGTTAATGTGCATACCGTATGTGTGAGGGAGAGAGACTGTGTTGACAAAGAAGCATCACCCCTAATTTAGTGATTTGATGAAAGACAGGAAGCCTCTTGACTGGACTGTGGTTTAGATTCCATTACACAGGAGATAGCAGAGGATAGACCTGAAACTGGCAGTCAATGCACTGTCAAATCCTTCAATGAACGTGTGTAAAGAAGGAGTTAAGAATATAGGGATTGCGTTCTTTAGCCTCTGCTTCAGATAAGAATGTATAATTCGTCGAATTAGCCCCTTTAATAATAAGCGGGCTGCTGGAGATGCCTTTTAACAGAAGAGCTAGTTTGTGCATGTGTGTATGTGCGCAGGCATTGTGGCTAAATAGGGCTTCCTAATCTCAGAAGATGTCATCACCATTTCACAGGACCACTGTCATTGGCTTTGAATGGCAACTGCAGCCAAACATGATACCGGCAGATTATGGAGGAGCCTGACCTGCTATTGTTCAGTAAAGGAGAGCTAAGGCTCAGCTTTTCCAAAGTATAGTCTATTTTGGACTTTTCTGTCCTGGCATCTCCTGGCCAGCCTGTGGGGGCTTGAGATGACATTTGAGTAATGGCAGACGTAGTGAGGTTTCTATTGCAATTTTGTCTTTGGTGACCAGTTGCAAGGATGGATTATGGTATGTCAGCAGGTTTTGTCATTCAGAGATGGTCTGCCAATAAGCGATTAGCAACTTTGACTGTATAGAAGAAGCTATTCTGGCCCTTCTAAATGTAGAAAGAGCAAAGACCGAGCTGGACAGGGCTGATATTGCGTCTAGTATGTAACATTGAAAAGTTAAAGAGAGAAAGGTTTTGGTTTTATGTAAAATTACAGTGTTAGACATGTCAAATCTTGATTTAATATTTGACATATTAAAATGTGAGTGGGGGGG